>PVIU01030400.1:0-16157 GCA_004026605.1 Ondatra zibethicus | reverse complement strand
GGGTGGGCCTTGGACTTCCAACAGGGCAGGGCACCATGCCCTCTTTCAAGGAAGAAGGGGGAGGGAGGAGGGGTGGGGGGTAGTGGGAGGGGACCGGGAGAAGGGGAAGAAAGGAAAAAAAATTTTTTTTTTATCTTTAATTATGTTCTTGAATGGAAAAAATAAAACAAAACAATGTATGGAAAAAAAATGACATCTTGAATTTTGCATGCAAATGGATGGAAATAGAAAACACTATCCTTATTGAGATATCCCAAACCCAAAAAGATGATTATGGTATGTACTCACTTATTAGTGGACCTTAGCCATAAACAAATGACATTAAGCTTATAGCTCACAAGCCTAGAGAAGCCAAATAACAAGGTGAACCCAAAGAAAAACATAGATAGATCCTCCTGGAAATTGGAAGCAAACAAGATCGCCATCGCTGGGCAAAAGTTGGAAGCATGGGAGTGGAGATAGGGGTGGAGGTAGGAGGGGTGGGGTGGGTGAAGGGGTGAGGGGGAGGGAGAACGGAGAAGGGAAGAACTGGGGAGAGCTTATGGGAGTGGGAGGGTGGAGATGGAGGAAAGGTAAATATTGGAGAAGGGAATAAGATATCTACATTAAGGGAGTCATTTTAGGATTGGCAAGATACTTGGATCTAGAGGGGACCCCAGGTGTCCACGGGGATGTCCACAGCTAGGTACTTGAGCAGCAGAGGAGAGGGTGCCTGATCTAGCCTTGCCCCATAGTTACATTGATGAATATCTTGATCATCACCATAGAAATTTTGTCCGATGGATGGAGATAGAGACAGAGACCCACATTCACATCAGAGCAATCGACTGAGCTCCCAAGGTCCAGTCAAAGAGCAGAAGGTGGGAGAAGATGAGCAAGGAAATTGGGACCACAAGGTGCTGGTCCACCAACTGAGACAGTGTGCCTGATCTAATGGGAGCTCACCAAATCCAGCTGGACCAGGACTGAATGAGCATATGATCAAACCGGAATCTCTGAATGTGGCTGTCAATGGGGGCTGACTGAGAAGCCAATGATAATGGCACTGGGACCTATCTCTTCTGCATGTATTAGCTTTTTGGGAATCTAGTCTATATAAATGCACACCTTCCTAGGCCGGGATGGAGGGGGGAGGGCCTTGGGCTTCCCACAGGGCAGGGTACCCTGCCCCCTCTTAAGGAAGCAGGGGGAGGGAGGAGGGGTGGTGGGGAGTGGGGTGTGGGGGACTGGAAGAAGGGGAGGAAGTGTAAATTTTTGAATGAAAAATAAATGAATATGAAAAAAATAAATCTCTATATTCACATTTATGAGCCTTATCCTGATAAATAGCATATTTGAGTCTCTAAAAAGAGCACTGGCAGTCAAGAGAGGCTCATTTATTGCACTTCAGTGTTCTGGTTCCTTCATTGCCCACCCCTGACACAGCCACAGCACACGTGAATGCACACATAAGTAGCACCTAGAGCAAGGTGAGATATTAAGCAACATTTTCAAATTTTTATTTGAAGATGTAGAGAAATTAAGAAATGACAAAAGAAAACCTAGATTAGGATCGGGGGTAGACAACAGCATATGTCATAGTTTAACTATAGATTTTTGTATTAGGAGATTTTCTAATTCTTAGAAAAGACCTCTGGGTCATGATGTTAGGGTAGTGCGGAGGGTTCATTAGATAAGATGGCCACACACCAATCATAGAGCATCACTGCTAGAAAAGCACATTGTGTATTCACACAAAAAAATACAGACGCTAAAAGGTCTTCACTGTCGAAGGATATATCAAGAGGAAGCATGTCTTCCCCCTTTTCGCTCCGTGTGTTATTTCCTTCTCCCTCCGCAAAGAAAGTATGGGATAAATGTTAAGGTGTGTGTCCATGGACAAGACTCACTGATGAGCACTTTACCATAACTTACATTCATATGGAAGATTATCTAGCATGTGTTATACTTAGGGAGTCAAGAGCTGCTGAGTCAGTGGGTGATTCTAAGCCTGTCTGAGAAGTTCTTCATGGCTACTCTCCACAGAGCTCCCTTGACACCTTTGTTCCTCAGGCTGTATATGAGGGGATTAAGCATAGGTGTCACCATTGCATAAAAAACAGACACCAGTTTCTCCTGCTCTTTGGAAGACTTTGGTGTCATGTAGGTGATAATTGCTGACCCGTAAAAAAGGATGACAACCATGAGGTGGGAACCACAGGTAGAAAACGCCTTGAGTCTTCCTGCAGCTGACTTCATCCTGACCACAGTCACTATGATGTGGCCATAGGACACCAGAATTAGGGAGACAGGTATGAGGAGAATCACAACCCCCATGAGGAAAATGGCCATCTTTGAAGTGTGAGTGTCTGTAGATGCCAGGATCAACAGTGCAGGGGCCTCACAAAAAAAATGAGCAATACTGTTGCTGCCTCGATAGGGAAGGCTTAGTGTGAAAGTACTGTCCACTAGAGACACTAAAATGCCGCTAGTCCATGATGCTATAGCCAGTTGGATACAAACCCTCCATGTCATGATGCTAGGATAATGTAGAGGGTTGCAGATAGCCACATACCGGTCATAGGACATCACAGCCAAAAGGGCACATTGTGTACACCCAAAAATGAGAAAGAGCAGAAGCTGAGCCGCGCAACGTCTGAATGAAATAACCTTTTTCTGTAAAAGGAGATGGATGAGAGCCTGAGGAACAATGTTGGTAGAAAAGCAGAGATCAGCCAGTGACAAATTACACAGAAAAAAATACATGGGTGTGTGAAGCTGAGAGTCAATCCAAACAAGAAACATGAGAAGTATATTTCCCAGCACAGTGACCAGATAGACACCCAGGAACAGGATGAATAGCAGCTTCTGGGTGTGGGGGTCATCAGAGAGTCCCAGAAGGAGAAATTCAGTCACCTGAGTTTGATTTGTCTGTCTCATAGTTCATCTCCTTTTTCAGCAAGAAGGCTCTCTGAATGCAGAGGTGTATACTATAAACATTATTTGCTTCAAAGTTTGGAGGACCTAGAGATAACCCCAATCACTGGGAAACATTTCAAAAGTTCACTTTACTGGTTCTCCAGAAGATTATCATGCTGCAGCACTTTGGACATTCCCGATGCTTGTATGACAATGCTTTGTGAGATGGAACATCTGCTGTTGGCATCATCGGGCAAGTGATGAATAGGTGAGGAGAGTCATCTGGATGTCAGATTTCTAATAACGCAATAATGAACCAGATTGCATTAATCTGTAAAACTACAATGTGAGGTTCCAGTGTATCATCAATGAACTCCTGGAGGCGTATGCTCTTCTCATCACATTCCATCCTTCTTATGATTGCTTGAATTTCTAAAAGATTCTTTGGACATGTTGTCTCTTCCCTGAAAGGACAGTCACAAAGGTGTAAGGATTCAAAGAGCCAAAATACCTTATCAAACTCACTGCTTTCTTAAGTAGAGAAAATAACCTGTCTTAAAGGAAGACAACACCTCAAAAGGTAAACTCAATTGAAAACTTTTGACAATCCTGTTCACAGCATCAGCTATAGCTCTATCAGCATTTTATGAATGAAATTCCAAGACAGTGGACACATTGTCACCATAACAGAACTTCCATTTAAGCCATCAGTTCAGCTGGTTTCCTGGTATGCGCAAACAGTACTAACTCCCTGCATTGAGCCAATCA
Organism: Ondatra zibethicus; assembly: GCA_004026605.1. Classification (NCBI taxonomy): domain Eukaryota; kingdom Metazoa; phylum Chordata; class Mammalia; order Rodentia; family Cricetidae; genus Ondatra; species Ondatra zibethicus. Next base: position 12,491 of record PVIU01030400.1, on the reverse strand, counting down.
TCTTTCATTTCTTCCCGTTAGCTATCATCTACCCCTCCCAAAGACTATGAAATGTCCTTTGAAAATGATGTCAGTCTCACCAGCTCCTTTAGAAGACATCAAGTTTATTGTTCAGTCTGTGATCATGAATTGAGTAAATAAAGATACTTTTATTTATACTTGAGCAGAGTTTTTAGAAGGCATGCTAATATCCTTAGAGAGATTGAATAAATTTTGAATAATAGCCAATTTCATAATGCTTTTCTAAAAATAAAGAAAATTTAAAGTATGAAGTTTAAGGTCTTGTGAAAGGGTTGAGTTATCTAATCCTTTATCTGGAAAAGGTATTTTAAAATAGTGTTTTAAAATGCACAAAAATAAATGTACAAATAATCACTAATGAAACCAGTCATATTAAAATACAGCTATCAAGATAGTTTTAGAAAAAAGATACACACAACAACAACTTTGAGCTTTATCAGCACGATAATGAATATGATGTATCTTTATCAGCACATTGTTATTTATGATGGTGGGTCTGGAACAACTTTATTTCAAAATAATTATAGCTTTAAATATTTAGAGACATGGTCGACAAATACATGTAATATAAAATACTTGGGATTTCTACTGCGGGAAAAGTCAGGTATGTTAATGCTAGTTGAGCTTGGTTCTGGAATTTAGAAGATGTCAAAGACTGTTAGAGAGAAGTACAACAGAGGTAGAGATTTCACACCCAGATCAAAGAACACATTTTAGTCCAGACTGAGGACCGCTGAATGCATTTCCCTTCAAATTATAAAAAAAAAAGACAAAAGCACATTTCACCTGATCTATTAACAGGCTATTAGCACACAATGTTTCAACTCAAAACAGGTTTTTTTTTGTTTTTTTTTGTTTGTTTGTTTTTTTTTGGTTTTTCGAGACAGGGTTTCCCTGTAGCTTTTGAAGCCTGTCCTGGAACTAGCTCTTGTAGACCAAGCTGGCCTCGAACTCACAGAGATCCACCTGCCTCTGCCTCCCGAGTGCTGGGATTAAAGGTGTGCACCACCACCGCCTGGCTCAAAACAGGTTTTAAGAATAAAGTTGGAAGAGCCCTAAGGGGAAGGTCCTACTGCACTTGTGTTTAACTAACTAATGCTTTAGTTCCTTATTCACATGTGTGTAGACACTCTTAACAAGACAAGATGGCATAAGCCCCACACCACTCTGTCAGATACTTTTATTGTCTCTGTGACAAAATGCCTAACAAAGTCAACATAGGAAGGAGGGTCTGTTTTGGCTCACAGGGTGAGGGTTCAGTGCATCATGGTGGGGAAGTTGTGAGAACAGAAGTAAGGGTATGGGTAAGTTCACATTACATCCGTAGTCAAGAATCAGGGGAAGAGATAAATGCTGGTACTTAGTCTGTTCTCCCTATTTATTCTTTCTTAGATCTCAGCCCACAAAATGGCACTGCCTACATCCAGAGTGAGCCTTCTCTCCTCAGTAAGACCTTTCTGGAAATATTCTTGCAGGTACACAAAGAGGTGTGCTTCTATGGTGACTTCTAAAAGCAGTCAAGCTGACAACGAAGAGTAAGTATTGTTACGTTCCTATATGGCAAAAGTCCAGCATATAACCATATCCCATTTACCCACAGCTGTTCACTCTTAGAATTTTTCCTCATAGTATCTTTTCTCATTCTCCACTGTAAAACCTCCAGTCACAATAGACACATATACACAAACATATCCACTCACAATACCTACTCTCAGATGCACAAATACACCGGCATCATTATCTAATTACCTGCTCAGTACGTGTTAATAAATTATATTTTAAAACTTTTGCCTTTCTGGGTACCTGTAGCTGACCAGGGACAGTGACCACATCAGAATCACTTTTATTCACATCAAATATGATGTGAATCATATCATCAAATATCTGTGGTACATAATAAGAATCTACAATGTTCTTGTACTGATTTTAACCTGAGTCAAAATATTCAGAGACAGGTGACTGTGAGTTCGAGACTAATGTGGCTATGACTTGGTACATGGTAGGGCTCTGTCTCTGGGATGTCATGACAAAATGATACTCCAACCTCCCTTATTGTCTTAAAAAAAATCTACCATGCAAATATTAAGGTGAAAATGTTCCCCTGGGTGACTGCAAACTTGTCCCCAAGGCCAAGAAGTTTCTTCTAAAACATCGTTTCCACTGTCAAGATTTCTAACATTTCATTTAGCTTTTTCTACAGTTTGGGGGAAAATGTCCATTTCTTTACAGATAAACACCCTTCCAATAAACACACACACACACACACACACACACACACACACACACACACAAAGACCAAACCTGACTCCATGGAAGTTCTGCTTATGTTTCTGTAAGATGAGTACTGGCATTCTTCTTAACATTGTAATTATGATGTGATAAGATAGAGCTATCCTAAAAATACTATGTTGGCTATCTCTAAGCCAGAAGATATGTAAACCCTATGAATCTAATGTAAGTAAAAACAATTCATTCCCATTCTGACCTATTTCCCACCTTAGTTCACCTCAGGCCTTGTCTTATTACTTTACCAATCTTGCCAAATGTTCTCTTCTAGAAAAAAAACTAAAGATTAAATTAGCATATCAGAATTAAAGAGTGCATTTCAGCCTTGAAGGAGAAAGCCCTAGAATGGTATTTGTTAAGGCGTTATCTAAGCAGAGAGCAGGCATCTTGCCATAAAGGCAAAGAGCTCAGTCAAAACTTGAAAATTAAGACTAAGACAAGGTAGGAAAGAAGATCTTCACTGTCTCTCACAGACTCCTAATGTATGGAAAGTTTTATCAATGTCTTCAGAATATACTGTTTCACAGTAGCTCCTTTTAAATGAGGTAAATGAAGTAGGAAGTGGAGATGTTAGAAGCTGCCTCTGGAGCAGTTAAAGTTCTCAGGAGAATTCTGAATTATTAGTGTGAATGGATCCCGAGCTGTGTATGCTTGCAAAAGTTTCCCAAATGGCTGTGACGAGGATGGAAAAATAACACATACTTATGATTCCCATCTTGCTTATAGGCCCTATCACTAGATCCTCCATGTCTTCTTTGGAGAAACACTACATAATTCCAATTAAGTACTTGGTTTCTAGAAGAAAAGGAATATTGGATTGAAGATTAGCTCCAACATACACTCCCTGTATGAGTTTGAGAAAGTTTATCTGCAGAATATGAAGATAGTGTGTCCTAGATAACATTACATGAAGATAATTAGCATGTTTGCATGTGATTAGAGCATAACAAATACATCTATTATAATCAGGGCTATGAGATTAGGTTCTGAATTTGGGCAAATATCATGTATTTGACATTATTCTAAAATTTGGTATACATTTGCAGAATCCTAAGTTGTCTAGATGAGAGACTGATAATTCAACACAAATCAATGACTAAGAAAAGTTACGCATGCTAGGTTGGTGTGAGTGGAAAGAACTATGGTTTGCAACACAATCCTTCTATTTCTAGTCCCTTCGGGACTTTTTCTTATCATGAAACAATACTAGATTTTGTCAAAAGCCTTTTCAGAAGCTATGGAAATGATCATGTGATTTCTGTTCTTGAATACATTTATCTGATGTTCTTATTGATTTGCATATGTTTAACCATCGCTACATGCCTGGTATGAAGCGAAGTTGATCATAAAGAATGATCTCATGGCTTAATCATATAATTTAATGAAACAATTTTTTTCTTTTTTTTCAGATATCTGTGCTTTAGATGTAATTACCAGATGTAAAAAAAAAAAAGGAAAAGAAAGAAAGAATAATCTTTTGATGTGTTCTTGAATTTGGTTTGTCGGTATTTTATTGGGAAGTTTTGCATCTGTGTTCATCAAGAAGATTGGGCAACACTTTTTTCTTTTGGGTAGGGGGGTGCTGTGTCATTTTCAGTTGTGATACAAAGATAATACTGGCTTTGTGAAGAGAGTTTAGTAGCAGTCTCTGTTAGTATTTAGGCGTCCAGACTGGCCTGCCCTTAGGGTCCAACAGGATAAGTCCCCAGTTGTAGCCACTAAGAGCAACTCCTGTGCACATTTAGTACATTCCCTTTTAAAAGATGGGCCTGGCCACTCCCCTCTCTCTCTTTCTCTCCCTCTCTCCCTCCCTCCCTTTCTCCTCTCCTCTCCTCCCCTCCTCTCCCTTCCCCCCTTCCTTCCTCCTCTACCACTCTTGTCCATAAGGACAGGTCTCTGATCCCCTCTCTGGCCCCTCCTCTCCTCTTCCAATAAACCTCCCTGTTGCATGGTGTGACATCTCTTCGCAGCGTTTTTTAAATTACAACAGTCTCCCCTTTTCTACTTTATGTTAATCTGAAAAGTGTTGGTGTTGATCCTTTAAGGTTAGAATTCAACAGTAAATTCATTGGTGCCTAGACAATTTTTAGCAAGATTTGTTTTTTGATGCTGTTTCCATCTAAGTTCTTAATATAGAACTACTTAAGTTATTTATCTTGATTTAATTTTATAGGTCACATGCATCTATAAACACATCCATTTCTTTGAGATATTCCAGCTTAATGGAATTTGTACTTGTTATGAGGTCTCAAATTTCACCTCTTTCAATTTGGTCTTCGGTCATTGTCTTGTGATAGTATAGTTTAGCTAAAATTCATTTAGATAAAGTTTGTTCATCTTCTTTATCCTTTCTGAGGATAAATTGTTTGTTTATTGGCTGTTTATATTATTTTTATAATTTTCTTTTTTTTTATTTCAGCCATGACCTTAATTATTTCTGCCTACTGATTTTGTTTGGCCGTTATTGTTCTTCCAAGTCCCTAGAGTGTATGTAATTAAGTCATTTATTTGAAATATCCCTGATTATTTTAGTGTAATTGTTTTTATTTATGAATTTCCCTTTTAGGACTGTTAAAACATCATAGATGGTGATGTGTTGTGTTCATTTTCATACAATTATAGAAATTATTTGAAGTCCTTCTTCATTTCTTCAGTGACCCCTTTGTCATTTAATCCCTATAAGAATCATGTGTTATGTAGTTTCTCTTGTTGTTAATTTCTAGTTGTAGCTTATTGTGGTCAGAATAGAATAGTATATTATTTAAAATTTCCTACATTAATTAATATTTGCTTTGTGTCATTTTACATGATCTTTTTAGGACAAAGTTCCACGGGATGCAGGGTAGACTGCTTATCCTACAATGTTTGAGTGGCTTGTTTTGTAGCTATGTGTTGGGTGCATTTAATCTATGATGTCATTTAAATCTACTGTCTGTTTTTGTTTGTTTCTTTGTTATTTTTTGTTTTTGTTTTACTAAGGATGATTTATTCATTGGTGATAACGGGTGATAATTTTTATTGTGTTTCATATGGGCTGAGTGTCATAGTTAACTTTTATCTACCAGCTCCCTCAAATATTCTCATTTTGTGGGCTTATCCTCCATTATGGTCATAATATTATTTCACAGACACCTTTCCACATATTTCACAAGCATAATTCATATTTCCTCCATTGTTTCGAATATAGTCATAATCAAGTATGACAACAATTTTAACTTCTTTTTTCATTTATGGATTTTAACCCTCATATCAAAATTAGCTGGGAGACTTTTTAATGTCTATTTCTGAGTGTTTTTTTCTATATTTGTGTCTATGCACCATTTGTGTGCCTCATGCTTGAAGATACTAGCTGAGGGCACCCTATGCTCCAGAACTAGAATTAAAAACACTGTTTACCATGTGTGTGCTGAGAATTTAACGTGGGTGTTCTGAAAGAGCAGTCAGTGCTCTTAATATCTGAGCCATATCTCCACCCTTCCCAGGAAGACTTTATACTATATTGCGTTTTATCTATTAAAAAGCAGCAGTGGTTATAAGAAAGATCTGGGGGGAAATGAGGTTGATGTAAACTATATACAAATAATTAAAATAAGAAATGCATTAATTAGAACATGTTAGATAAAAAATATAAAATCCTGGAAATATCCAATTATATGTCAGTTTTAACACAAACTCTTTTATAGGACTTAATGTCATAAACTTAATAATATTGTGTTCTTGTTGTTTGTGGCAAACAGGTAAACAAACATAAATCTCAATGGAAAGAAAAAAACCAGACTTTTGTGGATGAGTTTTTGTTGCTAAGCCTTTCACAAGATGCACAAACTCAGATCCTTATTTGTTCTTTTCTTCGTCATTTATGTGCTGACTGTATTTGGAAACCTGTTCATCTTTATCCTCATCTTCATGGATTCTCAACTTCATACCCCCATGTACTTTTTTCTTAGAAACTTCTCTTCTGCAGATCTCTGTCTCTCAAATAGCATTTTCCTCAAGCATTGTTCCACTTCCTTGCAAAAAGGAAAACTCTTTTTGAGGCTGTGTGACACAGGATTAGTCACCCTTCAGGTTGGATGTACAGAGTGTGCACTGCCAGCAGTGATTGCTGCCCTGTGACCGACATGTGGCTGTGTGTAAGCCCCTGCACTCCTCTGCCATTATGACCCAACAACTTTGTCTCCAGTTGGCTCTAGGGTCCTGGGCAAGTGGGCTCCTCGTGTCCCTAATAGAGAGTACTGCTGCTTTCCATCTTTCCTATAAAGGGCAGAACACAGTCAGACATTACTTTTGTGAACTTCCTGCCCTTGTAAAGGTGGCTTCCACAGATACTTACAGCACAGAAGTGACCATCTTCACAATGGGCATAATGATCCTCTTTGCACCTGTCTCCTTCATCCTCATCTCCTACTGGAACATCGTCTCCACTGTGATCCAGATGCAGTCTGGAGAAGGGAGGTTCTTCAACCTGTGGTTCCCATCTCACTGTTGTCCTCTTCAACAGGTCTGGAATATTTAACTATATGTAGCCAAACACCAAAACCACAAAGAAGCCAGATAAGATAATATCTGTGTTCTACACAGTGGTGACTCCAATGCTAAACCCCAGAATATATAGTCTGAGGAACAAGGATGTCAGAGGAGCCTTTGGGAGACTAGCTGCAAAGTCCTTCTTTCACAAGAAATGACCTGTGGGTCTGGGTTTGGTCACCATGGTAACATCATTGAAAATGGAGGAGGATTTAGGGAGGCTATTATTAATTAAGTCATTTCAGGAAGAATTGTGAAACAGAAGAACGCTGTGGAAATGGTGACCACTCTCAGCCATAACACAAAGAAAAGAAAAAGGGTGGAAAATTAGGGTTTATTATCATTGTTGTTGCTATTATTATGGTAATTATTATTAAGGGTGGGAGGTACTATTTTAATGTGTACATAGTTAATTCAGCTGCCATGGACCTGTTTTAGGCAAAGGCACAGCTAAATCTGATATCACAGGCTGCAAATCCCAGTTTTATGTCAATTTGGCAAAATTTCTTGTCATCTGAGGGGACAGAAGCTCACCTGAGAAACTGCCTCCATAAGGCCTGGCTGTAGGGAAATCTCTTAATTAGTAATACGGGAGAGCCCAGTCATTGTGAGTACAAGCACTTCCTCAGATGGTGCTTTTGGGTTCTGTAAGCAAGCAGGCTAAGCAAACCATGAAGAACAAGTCAGTAAACAGCACTTCTCCATGGCTTCTGCATCAGCTCCTGACTCCAGGGTCCTGCCCAATTGAGTCCCTGCCTTGGGTTTCCTCGATGGACTGTGAATCTTTTTGCCCTGCATGCATTATAGTCATCTTCCACTGAATAAGCCCAACAAAAATATTTTCTTTCAAAACTGAAGAAGAATCAGAATTTAAGAAATTGATGGTTCTATCCTAAATTGATGCCTCCACAACCTTGGATGCTAGTGTACCGCATCTCCCATCTAGCTTCTTAGAATGGCCACTTCCAAAGTCCACTTCAGGTTCTCATAAACCCTTGGTCCAAATGATCAGACTAGGAGCTACTTCTCTCTGTCATCCCTACTTACTTTCATGTCTGAGGAGGATGCTAAGTCACGTGTTTAAGGAGTTCCCCATTAGTAGCCCTTATAAATGTTTCCATGAATGTGCATGAGGAGTCATAGACTTCAGCTTGGTTCTGCAGTAGAACAGATTCTCCTCAGGGAAGGGCTATGTTTGATCGACTTTGACTTCTTTTCTTAAACCATTTATCCATTTTCAAAGCTACTTATTGAACTATTATTTCATTTTATCTTGTCCAACTCTGATTAATGGCTAGGATAAAACATGTTTCAATGATATATATGTTAAAGCAATAATAATTAGGCATGTCGGTGGAACCTTTAATTTGATGTGATGAAACTGGTATTCTATTCTTGTCCTTGTAATCCTTATCACCAAATGTATGAACTCAATCTCACCATGAGAAAAATACCAGAAAAATTCGAACAAAAGAAGAACTTATAAACACCTTGCCAGACTTCCTGGACAATGTTAAGGTTATTTAAAAAATGGGGAAATTCAGAAAATATCACAGTCATGGAGAACCTACAGATGTACAATAATTACATGGAATATGGTAACCTGGGAGGGATCGCAGATTAGGAAAATGTTAACGGGCAGGTGCAAGGCAAGCAAATAAAGTAACTAAAGAAATCTGATCAAGTATGTCTGAACTTTAGATAAAAATATGACCAATGTTATTAATTGTAGCAACTATACTTAATAATGAAAGATAGCATAAGAGGGGACATAGTTTATAGTGCATATGGGAGCTCTTTGTACTATCTTCTCAAACTTGTGGAAATCTGAAAGTTCTATTTAAAATAATCTATTTTAAAGATTTCCATGAGTATTTTTGTTTTACACAGCACTATGTTGTTGCAAGGAGAGCCAGGCCGCTTGTTCATCCTGGCCACCTGGCTAGCTTAGCCCCGAAATAACCACATAGAAACTGTATTAATTAAAACACTGCTTGGCTCATTAGCTCTAGCTTCTTATTGGCTAACTCTTATTTTAATTTAACCCATTTCTATTAAATCTGTATATCGCCATGTGTCAGTGGCTTACTGGGTAAAATTCCTAGCGTCTGTCTCGGGCAGATCCATGGCATCTCTCTGACTCTTTCCTTCTCCCAGCATTCAGTTCTTCCTTCTCCGCCTACCTAAGTTCTGCCCTATCAACAGACCAAGGCAGTTTCTTTATTCATTAACCAAGAAAAGCAACACACAGAGGGGACTCCCACATCACTATGTGACAGACAGACATTCTCGTAGGTATTCATTGTATCTTGAGCATATCTCCCATAAAGTCTTTTTGTAAAAGAAAGATTGGCTGAAATTGTTGGTCTGTTTTCATTTTGTATGTTACTGCCATATAGGTGTGTTTAGTTGACTGAGTCCTAGTCATTTGCTGTGCCCTTCTACAGCAAAGTCAAAGAAAGTGAATTTAGGGAACATTTAGCCTCTGTATTGGCCGGGGAACAGGCTTACCTCCTCCAAGGTTCACATAGGACTATAAAAGCAGAAGTATTCAGATGGTCAGAAGCTAAAGTGGGCAAATATCTCTGACACATGACCTAGGAAGCCAAATCATACTAAGGTCTTAACTACCTTTGAATTCCAGAGTGGCCAGTACAGTCTACAATCTATTTAACACCACATTCTGAAGGCACATAGACATAACACCAAGAGAAAGAATGGAATAGTTTAGCATAAGAAATGCATGCCTTAGGTGATGCCCAACAACAGACAAAATGACAATTCCATGAAAGTCTAACTTGAGTTTTTCTGTGCTTATGTAAAGGCATGAGTGAAGCATTACTTTGGGGAGTATGGGTGACCCCCAAACAGTAACATCACTGAAATGTCTGACCCCAGCATGGATTACTTCCTCATAGTCACATAGATGGGGATCCCCACAACCACATTTCAGTTGACCTTCCACATTCTTTGTACTCTTATCACCCCACAAGACCATGAAACAATGTGAAATTTAGCAGAATTATAGACGGGTGAGAGGGCAGTGTAGGCAAGAGTGCCTGATCTTGGGGGGTTGCTTACAAGTAGTCACAGCTGCACTGCTGAAATCTGTACTGGCTCTTATGCTATGCAGATAGTGTTCTACCAATAAATAGTAAAGCAGACTAGTGAATTTCCAAAGTCTCACATAGTACCTGCCACATATCAGGGCCTCAACAAAAATATGGGTAAGTAGGAGTTCTATTGACTTGAATCAAGTTTTTCTGTGTCTTTAAATAAACATAGGCAGGATCCAACCCAGAAGAGATGATTTCATGAAGATAGAAAGGAATAGAGTTTATAGCAAACAATTCCAAGCTCCCATGGACACCAGGATCCTTTACCTTTTTAGTGACAGTCAGAGAGTTGTTTGTAGAGAGAACCCTTATCAAATTGTGCCCCAAAAATAGCTGGACCGGGAGGTGACTGCCACCTGAAAATAAGCCTCAAAGAGCAATGTCAGGCTGTCTGGGACCTTCTGAGGCTACCTGGTGAGAAACTTCACTCTCAGAGGAGGCTTAGTAGAAAGGCTGGTCATTTTCCCACCCTCTGTGCCTTTTTGTGAGTGTGTATGTGCTTTTAACTCACGACCATACTCAAGGCTGTTTACTTACCACCTTTACAAGTTGGGATTTTAAATTTTGTCTTGCTTGTTAAATATGTTTGTAAAGATCATCCCTCTCCCAAACAATGGAAGTCACATATAATAGCCCCAATTTTATAGAGTATCATTCCACAACCCTTGTGTACTATGCTAATGATAATCTAAATCTTGAAACACTGACTGGGTGTTGGGCAAGCATGAAGCAGAATGAACTTGAACTCTAGCTCTGCCATTTTTTTTCTTTTAATAAATTTTGGAATGATAATCTCTACCTTAAGTGTTACGGTGATGATTTAATGAGATGAAGTCTACAATTATTAAAGTAATGTATGCAGAGTATGTTAGTGTATACACATACAAAACACACTCACTCACTCCTAAGTACCATCTGCTTTTACCCTAGTGAACTCCTGACATAAATTTAAAGTCCCCTATGGAAAGCAAAATTTTCCAATTTACTAATTAGACTTTGCTCTGCTCAAGGAGCACTGTGTACATCTATCCAAGCACCAATCACATCATCAGACAATACTACTAAGCATTCCTTCTCTGAGCAAACTTTCCTGCCCTTGTGTCCCCACAGCTATCATGTGGCCTCTTAAGTCTCAGGCTGATCTTCCATATCAAGTTATCTGTATTTTGTCCTAGAGCCAATCCTCCTCCCTCTCACCCCTTCCCTATCCCTTCCCCCTATCATAGCATTACTGCCCAGAATCACACACATTATTCATCCAGTCCTAAACCTACTTAAACTCCAGACCACAAAATCCAAGTGGCTAGTGATAAGGCTTTACACAGTCACAAATCATCTTACACACAGAAAGCCAACACTGAATACCTCAAATATTTTTCACCACCAAGCAAAAATGAATGAATTGGTGAAATGATTCATCAATAAAGACCATTCGATATTTAAAACTTTGTCAACGGAAAATACATCCGTTTTTCAGTTCCAGGTAGATAAGGGGCAGCAGAAAGTAGGGAAAGTTTGTGTTGAGTCAGTTTTTCCAGATGGGGAAAGGAATTCCAGCATGTTTGATACAGTTCAAAGGCCCACCAGAAGACTCGAATGAATGAATGTCTGGCAGGACCTTAAAATGAGCAGGGCCTTAAAGAGGGCAGAGAATTGAAACACTCTGGTAACTTCTTGCAGATCAGTTCAGATCCACAAGAGGGCGCGGTGGTGAGCCTGTGGTTTTCTTTGTTTTTTGATTTTTTGGGTTTTTTTCAAATTCTTTTAATTTTTTTCATTCAAAAAAATTTACATTTCCTCCCCTCTCCCAGTACCCTCCCGATCCCCCCGCACCCCTCCTTCCTCCCCCTACTTCCTTAAAAGAGGGAATGGTACCCTGCCCTGTGGGAAGTCCAAGGCCCTCCCCACTCCATCCCGGCCTAGGAAGGTGTGCATCCAAATAGACTAGGTTCCCAAAAAGATAATACATGCAGAAGAGATAGGTCCTAGTGTCATTGTTGATGGCTTCTCAGTCTGCCCCCATTGGCAGCCACATTCAGAGTCCAGTTTGATCACATGCTCATTCAGTCCCAGTCCAGCTGGATTTGGTGAGCCCCCATTAGATCAAGCACACTGTCTCAGTGGGTGGACCAAGCCCTCATGGTCCTGACTTCCTTGCTCATCTTCTCCCTCCTTCTGCTCTTCAACTGGACCTTGGGAGCTCAGTCCATTGCTCTGATGTGAATGTAGGTCTCTGTCTCTATCTCCATTCATCGGAGAAAATTTCTATGGTGATGATCAAGATGTTCATCAGTGTGACTATGGGATAATGCTAGTTCTGGCACCCTCTCCACTGCTGCCCAAGGACCTAGCTGGGGACATCCCTGTGGACACCTGTGATCCCCTCTAGAGCCAAGTATCTTGCCAGTCCTAAAATGACTCCAATAATGTAGATATATTAATCCCTTCTCCAATACTCACCTTTCTTCCATCTCCACCCTCCCTCCCACTCACCCAAGCTCTCCCCAGTCCTTCCCTTCTCCCTTTTCCTTCCCCCTCTCC
>PVIU01030399.1:0-16159 GCA_004026605.1 Ondatra zibethicus | reverse complement strand
GGGGAGGTGCAGTGTCCTGTGAAACAAAGACGTCCGGCCGGCAGGGATCTTACTGCCAGGTGGGCACAGCCCTACCAGTGTGCTCCTCCGATCTCAGCACAGGAAGAGAGAGTGCTGGGGTACCAAAGCCCCACCATGGAAAAGGCGATCTTGCAGGGGGTGGGGGTGTGGGGTGGGGGTGCAGTGTCCTGTGAAATAAAGAGGCCCGGCCGGCAGGGATCTTACCGCCAGGTGGGCACAGCCCTACCAGTGTGTGCCTCCAATCTCAGCCCAGGAAGAGAAAGTGCTGGGGTACCAAAGCCCCACCGAAGAAAGGGAGATCTTGTGGGGGGTGGAGGGGTGGGGGAGTGCAGTGTCCTGTGAAACAAAGAGGCCCGGCCGGCGGGGATCTTACCGCCAGGCGGGCACAGCCCTACCAGTGTTTGCCTCTTCTTATTTTTTTAGATCAGTGAGGGGCATTTTCCAATCCTTCTTTCTTTATAAAAGTGAAATAACATTTATTTATTTATTTAGCTAGCTAGCTAGTTAGTTATGCCTTAGGGGAGGCATGCATCTACCATGGTGGCACGTGGAAGTCAGATGGCAGCTGATTCTTGCCTTTTGTCAGTAGATGCCAGGGCTAGAACTCAGGTCCTCAAGCTTGGACATAAGCGCCTAATTGAGCCATCTTGTTATCTACACGGTTGGTATAATGAGTAAGATTCTAGCCTTATTGCAGGATTGATTTCATTGTTGATGAAAGAGGCAAGACAAATAAGTGCAGGCAAACAAATTGGTAACATGGCTGGCTGACTGTGCCAATAGATGGTATTTCATCAATACCATGTATTTAATAAAATATACTGACATACAGAAATACTCACACTGTCATTGCTGTAGTGAGAGTATCTGAAAGCACACAGAGAGAAAGACTCATTCTTTTCTGCTCTGATAGAAATGTGAGCATACGTTTTGTCTGCTCACAAACGATACAGCTGAGAGCTGAAATGGGCAAAACACAACTCACTGTTTTCATTTCACACTATACATGTGATTTCTTACAGCTGTACTTTATATATAGAAAATGAGATGTTTCAAGAATGCAATCTTTTTGCAAGAATACAAACTTTAAGAAATACATAATACACATATTCAGAATTGGACCCTATTCTAGAATAATAGTTCTACTTTCCTAAAGCATCTCCTCTGTCCACTTCGGAGTTGTAACTAGTCCTTACCATCTGACACCTCTCTTTACATGTGATATTTTTAGCAGTGCATGCTATTGCATCAAGCACAGATTATGCCTCTTATTGATAGATGCCACTTTTTTATCTACTTTACCAGTTGATAGTCATCCATTTGTTTCCAGTTTATTGCCACTGTGATTGACACTGCTATGAGCAGCCACGAACAGCGAAAGTCTGGTGTAGAGCTAAGGCAGGCTGTGATGAAAGGTTGGGTATGCATTTAAGTTTTGAAGAAACTTACTGGACTGAGATATTTAAACATAATTCAGTTCTATAGATTTACCCTATTTTGTCATAAATTTCTGCATTTTAGGTTCTATCCTGGGTTCTATAATTTCTGTGTTTGACTTGTACATGCACACATATACATGCAACACACACACACACACACACACAGAGAAGAAAGTGGGGGAAACCAAGCAATAATTTTAAAAATGATTTTATTATAGTTTAGGTCTTAAAGTCAGGCTGAACAGTGATGCTAACAAAATCCTGGATTTAGTCAGTACAACTGACTACAACTTTTCTGTTGCTAACATCCTTTCAAATTCTGCCCAAGAGTAGAAGACAAAATCCCTTCCTGGATAAAGCAACAAAGCAGCATGAGTGTGATCTTCCAGAGGAAACATCTTGGTCTCAAGGAACCCTGAAATGATACCAGAAAATGAGTGATCTCTAAGAAGGAAAAAAATAAAGAAGAAAACTTTCCTCAGAAGAAAATACACACTGAATACACATGTTGCCACTTGAGAGAAATGTCTGCCTAAAACGTCCCTTGTCAGCCCTTCAATAAAGCTATGTGCTTTGGCCCTTGAAGCAGACAGGAAAAGTAGGGTATACTGATAACAGTCTCTTCAAAGCAAATCACAAATGGAGTTATTACATTGTGAAAAGTGCCTGTTGCCTTTTATAATGATAAATATAACAGCTCCAGCTCCAATGCCTGGCCTCTCAAGTGTCTGCTGCCTCTTGTATTAAGAACACTTTCCCTGGAATAAGGAAGTGGAGGGGGAAATACAAAAGAGAAAGCATTTCGGAAGCAGACTTGCAAATAGGACCCCCTGCTTCTCCTCTTGTTTCCCAGTCAGCCTGGGCTTTACCTTCTCTGGTCAGGCTATAAAGGTCGTTGCTTTCTGTCACTTTCATGGGTCATGTTTCCCTAAGTCAGAAGCAATACACTAATAAAGTCATTCAAGATTCAGGATTGCCCATGATCTTTAGTCCTTACCCAACTACAAATTTGTTTCTGGGTATGCAACAAATGTACAGGGGTCCAGGGAGACTGGAAGAAGGCTCTGGACCTCCTGCAGCCAGAATTACAGGCAGTTAACTGCAAGCCACCCAAAGTAGGTACGGGAACTGAACTAGAATCCTCTGCAAGAACAGAGCCTCTTAACTGATGAATTCTCTCTCTAGCTCCTGTTTTTTATTTAGGGGAAATAATAATAGAAAGGTGATACCATTAAAATGGGGGCTTACAAACATCCAGTAGAACTCATCCAGTAGGAGTCCTTGGTAGATCAGATATCTACTTGGGTGATGCTTCCTAGGAAAAGAACAGGCAGCACTAGAGAGGGACAATATCACTGATTTGGGCACGTCCAACATCCAGAAGAAAGAGCCTAGAAAGTCAATGTGATCCGCTGGAGTTCATGACTGGACTTTCTTTCCATGGCTGAGCTTCTCATGTCTGAACTCCCAGCTTCTCCTCACTGCAGCATTGATGTCACGGGATAAACAACCATAACCTCTGTTGGAAACAGTTCCCCTCTAGCTCCTCTCAAGGGCACACTGATTCTGCTCTCAGGCCCTCTTGCTGTCTTCCCTTTACTGACACAGAGTGTGGGGACTAGACCAAACAAGGGGTCTTGACAGAAATTTAGCAGAAACACATTTGAGTTTGTTGGAGACAGGGACCACCTTGCTTCCAGGGCCAGCATCTTGGAGAGCTCAAAGGACACAGGAGAATTTACTAATGCAATGTATATCACAAACTATCACAAGTCATGGGATTAAACTAGCAAACAAAAAGCTCAGCACAAACACATGTTCGGTGTCAGATGGCTTCATTAGTGTATTTTACCAAATTCCTAAAGATGAATTTGTACCCATCCACTGCAAGTTCTTTGAAAAATATAAAAGCAGACAAGGCGGGGGGGGGGGCTTATCCTACAAAATTAAAAATGTCACAATGCTAGAAAAATCACAGTCTAGCAGTCTCTATGGCTAGAGAGGCAAAAATCCTTAACGAGTCACTAGCAACTTGACTCTAGCAAGCTATCAAAGCAAGGTAATTAAATTAGCAAACAAAAATTCACTATAAACACAAACTCAGATGGCTTCGTTAGGAGAACCCACCAAACTTTTAAGGATGAATTGCACTCATCCTTATATACCATGGCTATGTTAGTTAGGTGTATCTTTTCATTGTAAGATAATGACATTTAAGCCCTCCCTGTCTCAGCATCAATTCCGGTAGGAAAAAAAGCACAAACAACAAAACAAGACAAAGTATATTGATTGAATGTCATCAATATTTTAAACCTTGTACTTCAGAAGACATCTAAACCAGTGGTTCTCAACCTGTGTGGGTCACAACCCCTTGTGGGGAGGTCAAACGACCCTTTCACAAGAATGGCATATCAGATATTTATGTGATTCATAACGACAAAATTACAGTTATGAAGCAGCAACAAAAAATGTTTTATAGTTGGAGGAGTCACAAGAACCGTATTAAAGTGTCGCAGCATTAGAAGGGAGGGAAGAAGGGAAGGAAGGGATAGAAGAGGGAAGGAGGAAAGGGAGGGGAGGAAGAAAGAAGAGAGGGAGAGAAGGCTAGCTTCTTGGAAGCAGAACCTGGCATGATGGCTGGCATGGCAACTGGCATGTGGCGCTCGGTGTGGGGCCGTCCGCCGCAGTGTGTCCCACCTGTCCCTCTCCTTTGCAGTCCTGACACGGGGCAAGCATCCTGCTTGTCTTGAACTTGCCTCGGGGGACTTGGTAGCCTAAAGTTCTCTCCCAAGCTTTATGTTTTAAAGACTCTGCTCAGCCCAGCCAAGGGCTCTCACCCTCCCCTCTTTCCTTTTCACTGATTTATTGTCTTATTTTAGGGGGTGAGTTGGGAGGTGTGCTCAGGCACATGGGTGCATGAAGTGGCCAGCAGTTGACAGTGAGATGCCATTTCTCAATTTCTTCATCTTTTCTTTCCTACTTTTTTTTTAAGACGGGAGGGTCTCTCACAGTTAAGCCCTGAGGTCTACCTGCCTCTCCTTCACCCATTCCCTAACACCATACACCATGGTATCTGGCTGTACCTGGGTGCTGGGAACTTAAACTCAGATCCTCACACTTGTGCAGCAAACACTTGGCCCACTGAGCTGTCCCCATAGCCCTCCCTCCTTACTTCCGCCTGTGGCTTCCTTTACCAGGTGTCATTCTCTGCTCTTCTCCTCTTCCTTCATGTTTTCCTCTTTCACTGTCTGTTTTCCTCCTGCAGAATGGGAACAGGATGGAGGCAGGAGAGCTTTGGCTAGTTAGCCGCTGCTGTGTCCCTAGTAGTTAAAGCTGAGCCTGGTATAAAATAGGCACTCAAGTAATGCTCCCTGGATGGGTTGGTGGGTGGATGAATGGATACATATGTTAATCTAATTAAGCTTATCAATAAAAACCAGGAGCCAGATATCAGTGATTAAAGAACTGGGAGCAGCCGCTAGTTACTACCTATCTATCCCCTTCCTCCATCCAAAAGGTCTGAGATTCTATCTACACCCCACCTATCACTTCCTGTCTCCCCCTCCCAAGTCCTAGGGTTAAAGGTGTGAGCCATGAGTGTTGAGATTAAAGGCGTGTGCCCAACTCCTCTGTCAACTAGTGGCTAGCTCCGCCCCCGATCACCAGGCAAGCTTTATTTGTCAGAACATAAACAAAATGTAACACAACAGGTGTATGGGTTGTGGGTCGATGGATGGATGGATGGATGGATGGGTGAGTGGAGGCATGGATGCATGGAGTCGGGGTGGGGAGAGAACCTAACCCAAGAAGATGGTCAACACCCACTGCAGCTCAGGTTGGATGGCGTCTGGTTTTCCCTGAATTCCATGAAAGCACCTAGTGCAGCTTCAGAAGCCTTCCCTTTCCAAAGACAGCCAATGACGACATCCAGTGGGGCGTGACTCCGGTCCCATACATTAGCACCACGCTCCCTTCATCATACTGTCTTTTATCTCCTGCCCAACCTGGCCAAGGGTTGAACACAACAAGGATAGATGTGTGAAAGCTCCTCATCAAATCTGTTTTATTTCTCTTGTTCTCTAGTTCGTTTATCCTGCGGATGTGCCCTTCAATATCTCATTACTTTAATTTCCTCCTCTCAGCTTCAGGACTAATGCAGTTATTAGGAGAATTAATGAGATAATGGCACTGTGGTGCTGAAAGGCTCCATGCCAATTTTTTTATATGAACAATTATGATGCTATTTCCTTCCCTTCTTTTTCTGTTTCCAATTCCAGAGTCTGGGTTTTCATCTCCTTCCATCCTCCCACAAATTGTAGAAAATCACTACAGTTGTGTAAGCTAGTTTAAATGGGCCCCTGAGGTGTGCTTCTGGTTTGTAAAGCATGGCTTCTGCCCACTTGGGCTCAGACTCTAAGGACTATAATGGTGCATTGCTAAATACAGTGATGATAACGGCTCTGCCAGGCTTACATCCCATGGTGTCATTATCTGTGGGAGCCATCAGCTGTTAGATAGACCACACCTTGGCATGGAGGTCGAGTGGATTCCAACTACACTCACATCCATGTTCCCGATGCCTTTGTGCTTCTCATTATTTTTATCATCCAGGGAATCAGCCAAGATTTCATAATTGTGTCTTTTAGTCTATTTGAGGAAGTATACTTCCGGCAATTTTATCCTTGGAGCTTGTTGGTGCCTTCCCCATCATTTGGCTTACCTATTGGAACATGAAAGGTTGGATGGCGATAGATTTACAATTTACTGAAAAATTCTAATAACTTCCATGTAGTTACTCACAGAGCCGAAGTCCACATCCCACGAAAAGCACTATCAATGGACATGGAAAGATAGCTTTCGTTACCAGGGAAAGGTGAGAAAACAGATGGACACCCTTTCTGCCTGACCTGCGACTTCTCAGGCAGTTCACAGAGTGGGTGTAGCAAGTTTATCTTTACCAGCACACATCTGGTAGGATGTAAGGGTCTCAAACATACCAAGTGCCTTCTTGATTTGGGGTCTTATAGCACCAACCATCACAGCCTCATATTATATCTGAAGTAAGAAGCAAGAAGCACGTTTCTTCCAAACACATTTCTCTCTCATTTTTAATCAGGGAAGAAATCTTTTCCGAAAGGGTTGCTGCAGACATCCACTAGCACCGGGCAGGAGTCACACTCGCCTAACTGGAAAATAGGTGTCTGAGAGTGTTAGTCTATAACAGTAGCGAATTACACTGGCAAGTGAGGAAGACCTTCAAGTAGGCAATCTCCAGCGAGAGCACAGCAGGTGGCTCTGTCCTTGTGTTCTCATAGCACACTATGCCTTTCCTCTCCATCTCTCGTCACAGTTGTTATTGTGCCACTACTCCCACTGAAGTGTGAGGGTGTTCCCTGGAGAGTAGAAGATTGAAGGTTTTCCTCAACCATGTGTGCAGGCATCATCCAATCTATTGCTGGCCCTCCATAGTACAAGATAGGACAGAGAATGGTGAATTGACTCTCTTCTCTTGAGCTGGGACATCTGACTTTTCCCATCCATGGACACTGAAGCCACTGATTCATAAACAGTCAGACTGTGGGACTAAGGTCTGTGTGCCTCTTGTCTCTCTTCTGAGCCTAAAGGTTTGAGATAAGATAGAAGAAGAGGAAACACCCTCACAGGCAGCTCTGCATGCAATGCTTTACTAAGTATCTAGGTATCTCCTATCCTAGTCAAGTTGACATAACAATTATTCATCAGCATTGGACAATTATGCAACTTGATTCCAACTCTATAAACCTTAGAGTAAATGAGCATACTTGAAGATCTCTCTCTCTCTCTCTCTCTCTCTCTCTCTCTCTCTCTCTCTCTCTCTCGGCATTCATGCTTCTGCCACTATATAGCACTATATAGCAGAAAAATAGACAAGCAGAAATAAGAATGTAAAAGTCAGGCCTGGAGTTCCCAGCCTAATAGGCAAGCATCCTGAGCCATGATGAGTCCAAAATGGATTCAGTAAAGGAAGGGAACACATAATCGTTGGATCCTCAGTAATGACCCTGGCACATGCTTTTCACATCAATAGGGCTTCTTTCCAAAGAAAGCAGGAAATCACCATTCTGGGGACCTTTCTTCCACACACCAGATATGCCAGACAGGTGCCTCTCTCCCTCACTCCTCCCCAAGCTCATCTGAGAGCTAGGCCGGTTTGTGCATTTACATCAACAGCTCTGACATAATCAGTTCTCTTTGAACCCTTCCTTCTCTTCTGAAAAGACTTTCTGACAAAAATTCAATAATAAGGATGAGAAATCATTCAGAAATATCAAAACAAAAGGGTGAGAAAAATCAGAAGACACAAAACCAGGGTCTATGGTGGAAAATCCATGCACTTAACTATATATTCTTTTTTTTTTCTTTTGAAGCTATTCAAAACTCATTAATCCTTAGGTCTTTAAAAATATTCTGTTCAACTTGACTGCTATTTGAGGGACATCAATAAAATTTCTTCTATAACATCTGAAGAAAGAAACATACACTTCTATTTAAAAACACATTCTAGGTATGGATTGAAATCATTCTGAAAACATGAGGCTAAGTCTTCTGTTAGCTTTTCCTTAATAAATATTTTCTTTACTCTTTGAGAATTCCATCTGTGTATATAATGTATTATGATTATATAGCCCCTCGTTTCCTCACTCCATCTCCCACAACACCCTCCCCTAATGCATCCTGCTTCCAACTTCATGTCCTTTATCTTGTTAGTATGTTCACATCTCCTACTCCATATAGTTAGTATAGAGTATATCTTATCGTATAAACATGAATGTGAGGCCATCCACTGGAGCACAGAAAACCTACAAGTGGCCATAACTACAAAGAAAAATGACTCCTCATACCCCATCCACTATCAACTGCCAATAGCTCTTCAACTCGGGATGGGGTCTCATGAGCTACTCCTTCACCCACATTGGAAGTTTGAATGGCTTAATTTTATGTAGGCAACCATGGCTGCTATGAGGTCATGAGTGAGTAGCCATGTTGTGTCCAGAATACAGCATGTCACAACACTCCCCATCTTTCTCCCACTCTAACGTTCATTCTGTCCTACTTCCGTGATGTTTTCTGAGCTTTGAGTGGGGCTGTACAGATGTCCCATTTGGGGGTGGGTACACATATCCCCTTATTTTCAGCACTTTGACCAGTTATCAATCTCTGCAATAATCATTGCCTACTTCAAAAGAAAGCTTCTCTGATCTATGGCGATAGACACAAACATTTAGAAGCAGATTGACAGCAGGATCACTTTTCAAAGGAACAATAGTAGGTGTCCACACACACACACACACACACACACACACACACACACGCATCAAGCCCAAGGCCTGGGACTCCTCCTGATCAGGTTTACCTATCAGGAAAAAAAATGCTTCCCAAAGTAGATAAGGCCGATTTCTATTTCCAAAATCTCAGTGAAAATTTTCCAAAATATTTTACTTCTATTATCTGGACAGAAATTTAAACTAAATAGCCAGTTTGACACAATCTAGAATAATCTGGGAAGAGAATCATAGTACAGAGACTGTCTAGATGAGGTTGGCCTGTGGGCATATTTTGAGGGCCAGGGTGGATTGTATTAATTGCGGTAGGTGTACTCACCCATGTGCATGGCAGAACTCAATGGGTTTGGTCCTAAACTATATAAAGGAGAGAAAGCCAACTGAGTGCTAGGCATTCGTGCATATTCTCTCTGTCTCTGTCTCTCTCTGCTCTTGGATATGATGTGACTGCCTGTTTCAAACTCTTGCCTTAATGTCCCCGACGTGATGGACTGTGATGTGGAATTCCTCTAGACTGCTTTTGTCAGGGTATGTTGTCACAGCAACAGAAATAAAATTAGGACAGCAGATGCGGCACACACCGATACGCCAAGGAGACTTAGATAAGATGATCAAAAATTTGAGACCAGTCTATGTCCACAGGGAGACACCTCCTACCCCAGAGAAAAGGTTTTAAATAACATAGCAAAGTATTTGTAAACTGATAAGACTGCCAGTTTTGTTATATTTTCAGAGTTGACAAAAGGCAAGAGCAATCATTAAATATGTAAAATCTTATTTCTTATGTGTTTTATAAAAAATGAAAATGTTAGAACATTTTTCTTAAATGTATTGCCTTAAAATATGCTTCTAGAGAATGGAACCCATCTATCAAAATAAGCAATTAGAAAAGAATATAACACATTTATACAGACTTATACATTCCATCCTTTATGATTTAAGTCACTCAACTATATTCTAAATATAAGAAATGGTGCTAAAATGTTTAAGAAAAGTCACATAGGCTGGGTATGTAACTCATTTGGTAGAATGCCTTCTGAACACGAATGAAGACCTGGGTTTATTCCTAGCATGGCATAAAGCTGGGCACTGTGGTCTCCCCTGTCATCCTAGCGCTTAGGAGGTAGATGGGGGAAAACGAGGAATCAAAGCTAAGGTCACCCTTGGCGACACAAGGAGTTACAGGAGAGCCAAGGCCACCTGAGACCCTGTCTAACACCACCACCCTCCAACATAAAAGAAAGAAAGCACAAAGGAATCTTGGTAAGTGGTAATGAATAGTTAGTTTATCAAAAATGGGACTTGTCAAGATCTCCTGAGTAAATTGGGAGCATGGGGATCATGGGAGAGGGTAGAATGGGAGGGTAGAGGAAGGAAGGGGAGCAGAGAAAAACTATATAGCTCAATAAAAACAATTTTAAAAAATAAAAAATGGGACTTGTCAAAACTAGTCCATGAAATACTGACACTCTAGCTAGATAACTGTACCCCATCATTGTGGAGGACGAGATCAAACGTTTGAGATCTAATAATAATATGATGATGATCTTACCCAGAATCCGCTGCATTCAGAAGAATTTTAATTAGCATATTTATACTCATGCAGGAAACACATTTGTTTTAAACAGCCTTTGTGCCTTTGTCTGCTTTTTCCCTTGTGATGGACGAACTGTTGCTGATGCATGTTCCTGGTGTTTAGACTTCGCCTTTGAAGCAGAATCCAATGTGCTGTAGCTTTACAGTTCATTATTGTAAAAACACAGCTCTTCTGGTCGCTTGTAAAACTATGCTTTATGCAGCCCTTACTGTGTTATATGCTATTGTTGCTGTGCCTGGATTCACCAGTGTTAATCCTGATGAGTAACCAGTCTATAATCTCTCTGGGCTGGCAGCCAACCCTGTTAAAAGCAAATGACAAGAAGCCACGCTACCTCCCTGACTTCCTAGCAAGGGTTCTCTCCAGGTTATTTTGCCTCTGTGCTTATCAGTTGCTAATACTACTCAAGTTCTTCACACCTGATTAGGTCGAAACCAAGAGAATACATTCAAAATTTTCCCTGGAAGGGAAATAATGACACAGCGAAAAGGAAAACAAACTCAAATGGCTTACATAATTTTTTATTTTATTCAGGGTGGTTATAATCTAATTTCAGAAGCTACACCCATAAAATCTGGCCAATATGATTGCCTAAACAACAAGAGACATGCTAAACTGAACAAGGAAAAGCCCAAGACCTCGGTCCTACCCCAAGAACCACAGGCAACTAAGGAGTGCTGAGAGTGGGAGGAACAATCTTCCCCAGGGAAGTACCAATCAGGTCACCCCTGGAAACACACATCCAAGAGTCATACAAGCTGAGCAGGTAGGAATACTGTGTACACACATGTACATGTGAAAACAACTAGTAGGGAAAGGGCCATGGATTTGAAAGGGAGCAACGAGAGGTAAATGGGAGGTTTCGGATGGAGGAAAGGGATTTTTTTTAAAACAAAATTTAAATTTTTAGAATAGTGTAATATTTTCAGAAAAGTTACAAAGATAGTTCAGAGAGTTCTCAGCCAGCCTGTATTCATTTTCCCCCTAGTGTGAGCATCCTTAACATACTACATTTGTCTTATTGTACAAGCCAGTTTCAGCACATTTACATGGGAAATCCCATGATTTGTCTGAATTTCCTTATCTCAATCCTGGTGATCTTCTCTCTTTTAAGATCCCATCCCTGGTGGTATGGGGCTTCCGTTTAACCTGGTTTTGGCGCCTCTCGGCTGTGATGTTTTCTTGGATCACCCTTTCTAATGACTGTTTCTCATGATCACACAGGACACAGAAGAATCTGAAGGACGGTGACCACAGAATCCAAGTACCATCCTCGTCACACCTGGTCACAGACTTGCACAATGAATGTGACTCAGCCTGACCAATGAGGCTGATTACGGCAAACATTATCCCTAATCTGTGGGCTGAAATGAAGTTGCCCAGGCTTTTTCACGGGATGCTATTTCCACCACCACTTCCCAACATTCCTCTCTTCGGTAAGGAAATTCCATGTGCAGTCCACATGTAAGGAGGGCATCATGTTCTACCTCTTTGAAGGCAGGATACCAACACAAATCTTTTGCATTTTTCTGCATAGAGAAATATGCATAGAGGAGTGGTTTGCTCTCCCAGTACTTAGACTATAGTCAATTATTAATCACATCATTACAGGAACCTATTTTATTCTTTGCTATATAATTCACTACCATCTTACTTCTTTTGTTGCTCAGATTATTCAGGCATACCATTAGGAGCCCTACCCATTTACTCCATGTCCCTTTGACAAAGCCTTCTTCTGTATTTCTTAGTAATTCTTAATTCTCTGGGACTAAAGGCTGATCTAGGTTCATAAGTTATATATTTTTGCTTCAGTCTTAGAGTCAGCCCTTTCTCTGAAGAGCCCCTGCTCTTTTTCTCTAGAGAACTCTACACTGTTTGGTTTATGTTTTAAATTTGGCCTAAACCCTGTTTTGTCTTGTTTTTCAACTTTATGCAAGGAAATCCCACTTTACTTTTATTAAGTTTATTGAGTTTATTAAGAGTCAGTGTGAAGGACAGGTGAAGGGTAACTCAGCGACACAACCCTTATGTCTATATCATTTACTGTTCTGTTGGCTGTGGTAAACACCATGACCAGGAAACTTACAGAAGAAAAAGTTTATTTGGACTTATGGCTCCATGGGAATAAGATCATCATCACAGGGAGACATGACAGCAAGAGGCAGGCATGGTGGCAGGACCAGGGATCTGGGGGCTCTCATCTTGAACCACAAACATGAAGCAGAGCATGAACTCGAAAAATGCCATGCATCTTTCAACTCTGCAAGCTCACCTCCAGGACAGAATTCCTTCACACCTCCTAAGCCTCCCCAGACAGTGCCACCGAGGAGTAGCCAAGCATTCAAGTGCAGGGGACAATGGAGGGCATTTCTCATTCAATTTGTCACATATCTTGGTATGCATGAGGGCATCAATCCCTTCTGCAAAAATAATAAAACAAATTAATAAGGTTAGAAGAATTATAAGCACTGTAGGCCAAAGACTGAATGCTTGAATCTAATTAAAAATATTAAGTAGATCAAATCTATATTCAATGCCCAAACTGCCTTTCCTTTTCCTTCCCAACCTGGTATCTCAGCCCCACCCACAAAGTTCTTAAGAAATCCTTAGTCCAACCCTCCACAATAAAGATGCCTCCAAGCATACTGTTTTGTGTATTTTCTCATTCCCACACACAACAAACCCCTGACAGCTCCCCCCCCACCTTATGAACTGTAAATCCTGCCTGCTCCATCTCAGAATTCTGGGAGCTGTCTTATGTCCATAAAAACACTGCCCATCTAGATTTATAGAGTAAAGGCTTGTGAGAAAAAATAACGGAAAGTCAAAGACTCAGCTTTTAATCTACTGGGTCATTCTTATGGGTATGGAGAAAATATAAGTTGAGGTTTATATCGGTATATATGAGTTTATATGAGTTTAGACTCAGGCCAAAGCGGAAATGTCTCTGGTGTGTCCATGGAGACTCCAGGAGGGTACCCTTAGGGCAAAGGACCTGTGCAAACATAATGCTACATGTTTAGAAATACCTTGAGCTTGATTTAACGTTTTGGTGTTGTCTTCAAAATCTCAATAATGTTTTGTGTCCTGTGCGATCATGAGTAGTAGAAGTCCTGCTGCTTACATTTTGCTTTCTCCCCTAGGCATGGTAACTTATTTAGCCAGTGATGGCCTATGGTGAGGGTAACCCTGACTCCCTTCTTTGAGAGCTCAAAGCTAGTTTTCAGATATGATGTCATACTTCATGGAAATGAAGTCCAGCAAGAAGGATCAGCAGGGAGAAACTCTTACAAGCAAACCTACTGATGTGAGTTAAATCCTGGGTTGTTCCCATAATGTGCCAGGACAGAACTGACTCCTAAGAGTGATGCTCTGACCTCCATATATGCATGCCTACACACACACACACATGCACACACATACATGCACACACACATGCACACACACATGCAATACACACACGCAACACACAAACACACACACACATTTTCAAAAAACCTTTATGAAAATAAAGTATCCCTAGAGCCCACACACAGTTCTAGAATTTGGACTATTCTATGTATTTGCAAATAGCATAAGTTAAGCAATCATCTACTTGGTACTTACTAAATCCAGCCCATGAATTAGACAAAATTATGTGCTTCCTGGAGTCATTCAGTTCAGTGTGCTTCTTGAGGCTTTGCCTCCATGATGAATAGAGGGTCTACCTTCCTCTACTGGCAGCCATCTGTAAACCTCCCCTGGGGAAACACTGAGCTGTGGATCACTGTGGTCCTCCCACCTATTCAGACCCAGCATCTCTTTGTAAACACAAGATGTCCATGCTACATAAAGGAGCATGAAGCTAACATGGCTATATTTACAAGAATTACAGAGGGCAACATCAATAAGAGGAGCGACAGCCTAGAGTCAGTGAGACTGCTTCAATTCATGAGCCCACAACTTTAGCTGGGAAGCTGCCCAAATTATTCAACTCTCAGTCTTATTTTACACAAATGGTTTAATTGCAGGTATGACATAGGTATAGGTGTCATAAAAGTAATTGGGCTAATTAATGCAATTTCCTTATGAATGTCTACCAAAGAGTAAGTCTATAAATGTCAACTGTTATTCTTTAGTTATAAATGAAGTGCTTGAAGCCCAGAGAGGTTGTGCAATTTTCACTAACTAGCTGATTAAAATCTGTGTCATTCACTATGGGTTTCCACCTCTAGACTGTAGGATATATAAATATCTGTTAGTCCTTAAACTTTAGGAGTTCGATCACAGTACACTGGAAAGAATACTTTTGTTATAGGAACTAGGTTAAAATGCCATACTTTCTCCTTACAGCTATTTACTCAGAGCCAAATGTCAGGATAGTTTTTGTTAGTAATTCAGTTGTAGATATCATCCATAAGAACACTGTGTCTAGCAATAGGGAAAAGCTACATTATATTGTAAGTCTTTAGTTCAAGGTTCCAATGAAGGAAAAATAAAAACTGAGTTTATAGCATGACAGCATTCTTTCATTATTCCCTTGCCAAAGAGGAGGTAGAAGGGACATGCTGTATAAGACAGGGTATGTTTATATAAATAAGGTTAATTTAAAACCTGTTTTGAATCCATTTTTGCAGAATTGTATAATCTATTGAAATAACAGGAAGTGCTTTCAAATGTCACAAAAGTGGTGCTGAGACATACTGACCTCATAAAAGGAAGCCTTTTTCAGTAAATGACAGAATATCAGCCAAATGTGTCCAAATACCAATGCCAATAATCAGTCACAGCTTGCCATTCCTGCATCCAGCACCT
Source organism: Ondatra zibethicus (assembly GCA_004026605.1). NCBI lineage: Eukaryota > Metazoa > Chordata > Mammalia > Rodentia > Cricetidae > Ondatra > Ondatra zibethicus. Next base: position 986 of record PVIU01030399.1, on the reverse strand, counting down.
CCTGGCATGAGCTTCACAGCAAACATCAATGGCTTAGTTATAAGAAAGCTGGGAGCAATAAGGTTTTGTATTAACATAATCAAATGTTAAACTAAATGCAATGCTTAGCAGTCATCCACAAGATTGGGAAAACCATTGGCAGAAGATATTCCCATGCCTTTGAGGATTGTACTCAAGTCATCAGGCTTCTACAATAAGCATTTTACATAACAGGCCAGTCCTCAGCTGTCACTGACAACTTCATTTAAGAGGTTCATTACCACACCCTTCCTCCTAGTGTTTTCTGAGTGCTACTGACAAGCGAGAGATGAGCTACTTCTGATGTTCACCTCCATCTCCTTCCCTTTTCTTTCCTCTTTTGAAATGTTTAAAATCAATGAAGCAGGTGTACAAAAAAGTAACAAGACGCAAGAAGCAGAGAGCTTGAGTAGCCAGAGCAGATATAGACCACGGTACTGTACCACTAAAGGTGCTGGCCATGTGTCAGAATCAATCAACTCATGAACCAAGAATAGAGAAAAATGGCCCTATGTTTAAAATATTAGGGGCACCTGCTTTTATCTTTGCCTTATATCTGCCTTCCTTCTGTCTTTGTTCCTTCCTCCCTTCCTCCCTTCTTGTCTTCCCTTCCTCCCTTCTTTTCTTCCTCTTCTTTTCCTCTCTTTCTCTCTCTCTCCTTCAGAAGTGCTTATTGAAAACTAAATTTTTCATAATTTCCTAAATAACATTTATGAGAAACACCATTTTTCATTGTTTTTCTAAACATTGCGATAGGCTCAGCTCCTCAGCAGCCATCTACAGTCCTCAGCAAGCAGTGAACCAACACCGTACTTGCTGAATTGTTTCCCAATACCTGTGACATATGCTTTCACCCATTCCTTCATGGCACAACTGCCACTTGTATCTCTTCCACAGCTATTTTCCCCGGCCATCAAGTGTCTCCTGACCCTCCATAGAGGCATATGATCCTGCGCTATACTCTTTCC
>PVIU01030398.1:0-16291 GCA_004026605.1 Ondatra zibethicus | reverse complement strand
TAGACCCCATGGAGTTAGAATTTTATGTGGCTTCAGACTCCTCATGAGTGTTCCAGGAACCAGAACCTGGTTCTGTGCAAAAGGAGCAAGTACTGCTTACCGTTGAGACATCTTTCCAGCTCCTCATTCTTGCTCATGCATAAAGGTTAGATTTACAGCAATATCATTTTTAAAATGTAGAGTAGAAAATAGGTATTGTTGGGGGTTGCAGACCATAGAGTGAATCAGAGTGCTTTCTCTCCAGGGTGTTTATAAATTGACACAAGCTGCTGCCATCACGTGACACAATTCTGTTAAAGGCCAGTTTGGATTCTACCACCAACACTGTCTGCATTTATTGTCACTGTCCATTCCTCCCAGTAAAACTTTTTATTAATATTTGAATTACAAAATAAACATAATAGGAATTGTACTGAAACTTTAGTTGTATTTTAATAAATAAAGTTTGCCTAAAGATCAGAACACAAAACTAAATAACTAGAGGCCAGGGAGTTGTGGCACACACCTTTAATCCCAAGACTTGAGAGACAGAGGCAGACAGATCTCTGTGAGTTCAGTGTCACCCTGGGCTACACAAGATTGAGTCTGTCTAAAAGAGAAACAGTTCACACACAGGTGATCCCAGCATTTGGGATCACACGCCTTTAATCTCAGCAGTACATAGGTAGAGACAGGAGCATTGTGGCTGTATGGAGAAAGAAATATAAAGGAGAAGGGACAGGAACTCCCTGGAGTGTGGAGTCTGAGGATTCATGGAGATAGGATCTCACCCTTTCAGTCTGAAGATTTGGTAAAAGCAAAAGGTCTCTCTAAACTGGGTAATGGTGTTTCACGCCTTTAGTCCCAGCACTTGGGAGGCAGAGGCAGGCAGATCTCTGTGAGTTTGAGGCCACCCTGATCTACAAGAGCTAGTTCCATCCAGGACAGACTCCAAAGCTATAGAGAAACCCTGTCTTGGAAAAAAGAAAAAAAAAAAAAAAACAAAAAGATCTCTCTGGTGGTTGACTGCTTTGCTTTGATCTTCTTCTTGAACCCCAATATCTGTCTTTGGGTTTTTATTATTCATGCTACAGGAAATGGAAGTATTTGGTTGATAAAATTCTCCTCTGAAGCTCAGAGAGAAGCTTGATGAAGCCCTGGTATTGCATAGATGAAACACTGGTTTGATTCCAAAGCTGCAAATGCATCTTAAGAATTGCCTTTGTACGAGGAACTGACCAGCGTGATGCCTTTACGGCTCTCACCTAGTCAGTCAGCTAGAGACACAGACAGCAGAGAAATGAAGCGGAGGTGATTCCTGTTATCATTCTCATGTCGAGCAGAGGATTTTCATCTGCTCTCTTTGTTTGCTTATTGAATGAAATGAGCCTGATCTCCATCTGCACTGAATGAGACAGCAATGGGCACACAAGAAGCTCATCATTTTCTTTTTACCTGCTCATCTGGTGGATATAAATAGAATACTCAGGCCTTTATTGGGGATTAATAAGGGATAAAACAAATTCACTGGTCCCTTGCTGCTTAGATTAGAACAATAAATCTAAAGTATATCTAAGTAAATATCAATGGTGCTGAGTGAATGTGTGGAGTGTGGCTTTTGTAGTAGACAGTGTTTGGAGAGCACTTTCTAACTGCAGCAACAGATCAGCTCTCCCTGATGACTTACTCAGCTGAGGAATAAAACAGACAAGTAAAAAGCATAGACCACAGCTCATTCATCCATAGAGTTATTGGCCATCAAATATATCTGTTCAGGGCTTTTCTTGTCTTGAAAGCTTTATTGGTTTGACTCAAGAAATGTGTTTCTTGGTAACTATATTTTGTAAAACTGAGAAATCTGTCACAAACCATTCTAATTTTTAACTAGTAATGGATTATATTTCTATTAATATATAACCGTGCACTTTTAGAATGCTCTTGTGGTTATTCATATAAGAAAGCATGAGAAGGCACAGATTATTCCCATGAAATATTCAAAAATTCAAAGTTTGGGTATTTAAAGTACCATAAATGAATCTTAATATTACTAAAGACAATGAAAGCCACATGTGATCCTCAGTGGCTACCATGCAAGGCCTTTATTTCTGCCGCCTGTAGCGTGCTCACAATGCAACTGCAAGCTGGTGTTGTTGACCAGTTAACCAATGATAACAGACCGAGGATGGTCAAGCTTACAAGTTTATACTAGAGAACTGGACATAACATGCAAAGATTAACTGTAAATTTGGTATTCCTATTGCTATATGCCTTTATGAGTGGATAAAAGTGTTTTATCACAGTTTGATGGAAGTCTGACTGTCAGAGGGAATTAAGTATCTACCTGTGGAGATACTTTTCTCCAGATCCTATAAGTAAAGATCAATATGATCACAAATAATTCTGTAAACCTTTATAATAATAGAACTCCAATCAAGCAGAGAAAATATTGCCACTTAAAATGGAATATCCCTTTGTAACAGATCTATGGCATTTTTCAATTTAAAGAATGCTTTAAAGATTCTCTTTAACTTCTGAGAAAATCCTTATAAAGTTACTGCAGGTTTGAAGTCATAGGACCTACGTATTTATATATGTAATGAAATATCTTGGTAAAATATTTAGTATTAGATGTACATGTAGGTGCTGTACTGACTTGTGTTTCCTCTATTGTTCATAAAGAATACTATATTTTAATGATTGTTCACATGAGACAACCTTTCATAGTATGAACTTTCTGCATTTTACACAAAAAAATATTTTGGAATCTAATGTAACAGCACACATCTATAATCTCAGCATTTAAATGTTGAGTCAAGAGGACTTCTCTGAATCCAAGGCCATCCTGTGTTACCCAATAATAACCTACATCATTGCATTGCATAGGTACATATCTTTAAATAAATCAAACAGAATATTTTGGACTTTAGAGTATTTCAGGTTTATGTATCTTCACTTTAGTGTTGATCAACTTGCATGCTAGTTTCGAGCCCAAAGAGCATGAAGACACATGAGGGTAAGGCAGAGCCAGAGGATAGGATCCATAAGGTTGTATTAGAAATCAAACCAGACATTACAGAGTTTCCCTTTAATGAAACATCACATAAAGAAAGTTAGGTCATACATTTGAAAAAGATACACATGCTTCAAAACTAGTTGTTTAATTGATAACATAGGTATAATACTTTCAAAGAAGACCATCTGACCTCTGTTGAGTGGCTTTGACCTCTGATACAATGAAAAAGATTTCTGCTTCTAGGTTAAAACAATCACCCAAAGGATAATGAATAGAAGCAAATGATGACTGGTAGAGTAGAGAAGAAATACAAAGCATATCTGGTTACTAACAGAGGGAAGAAAATGTCATACATGATGTACCATGTGAGGTTCTCAACATGCCTGACCTGTGATTTAAAAATACCAGAATTGTTAGGAAAGACAGCAATGCATCATTGAAGAGTACACATTGCATGTTTAAGGGAGATTGGCCCCAAATCCTTGTATCTTTGAGGCTGAGTCTTTCTAACATTTTTTTCAATATGTATAAAAATAAACAAACACCATTTGCAGCTTTACAAAGGAAATATCCAGAATTTTCATTAAGTGCATGATGACAATAACAGATGCTTAACAGTCATTATTCTCTATGTATGCCTTCTTTTTTCTCTGCATGCCTATCTTCAACAATATTTTTTTAAAAACAATTAGAGTACAAAAGGAAATTTTCTAATGTAAAGGGTGATACTCTTACATGGCTACTTTTTTATGGCTACTTTTCTGCATGATTAATATATTGCTAAATACTAACATAATGAAAAATCTGTGCAGCTTACACTATACCCTACAACTGTTGTTGTTAAGTTTATAGTGAATCTTTGTTTTAAATAATATAAATTTATGGCAAATCTTTGCTTTAGATAATTAATAAAAGTATTATGAAAAGCCCATCTGAAATGCAACTATAACTAAAGCTTTCCCAATTTTTTCTGTTTTTATTGAATAAAGTTTTCTATGGATCTATGAATGATCTATCTTCATGGACAGTAGAGACTTCCTAGTGTGGTTCCTTTATGGTCACCTGTAGACTTGTCATAACCCCTCCTTATAAACCCATGGTTTCCCCTGAATGAACTGTGGGGCACTACAGTTTGTAGATGGGACCTTATAAATCCATTGTTTCCCCTGAATGAACTGTGGAGGCACTGCAGTTTGTAGATGGGACCTTATAAATCCCTGGTTTCCCCTGAATGAACTGTGGTGGCACTATAGGTTGTAGATGGGACCTAATAAATCCATCGTTTCCCCTGAATGAACTGTGGTGGCACTACAGTTTGTAGATGGGACCTAATAAATCCATGGTTTCCCCTGAATGAACTGTGGAGGCACTACAGTTTGTAGATGGAACCTTATAAATCCATGGTTTCCCTTGAATGAACTGTGAAGGCACTACAGTTTGTAGATGGGACCTTATAAATCCATGATTTCCCCTGAATGAACTGTGGAGGCACTACAGTTTATAGATGGGACCTTATAAACCCATGGTTTCCCCTGAATGAACTGTGGGGGCACTGCAGTGTGTACATGGGACCTTATAAATCCATTGTTCCCCCTGAATGAACTGTGGAGGCACTACAGTTTGTAGATGGGACCTTATAAACCCATGGTTTCCCCTGAATGAACTGCGGTGGCACTACAGTTTGTAGATGGGACCTTATATATCCATTGTTTCCGCTGAATGAACTGTGGAGGCACTACAGTGTGTAGATGGGACCTTATAAAGAGAGAATATTGAACCCATTGTTTCCCCTGAATGAACTGTGGGGGCTCTACAGTTTGTAGATAGGACCTTATAAACCCATGGTGTCCCTGAATGAACTGTGGAGGCACTGCAGTGTGTACATGGGACCTTATAAACCCATGGTTTCCCCTGAATGAACTGTGGGGCACTACAGTTTGTAGATGGGACCTTATAAACCCATGGTTTCCCCTGAATGAACTGTGGAGGCACTACAGTTTGTAGATGGGACCTTATAAACTCATGGTTTCCCCTGAATGAACTGTGGGGCACTACAGTTTGTAGATGGGACCTTATAAACCCATGGTTTCCCCTGAATGAACTGTGGAGGCACTACAGTCTGTAGATGGGACCTTATAAAGAGAGAATATTGCTGACCGAGGTTTCTGCCCATCAGGTCCCACATCTACTTACTCCCAAATAAACACACAGAGGCCTGAATTACTTACAAACTGATTGGCCTATTAGCTCAGGCTCTTATTAACTCTTATAACTTGTATTAGTCCATAAGTCTTGTCTGTGTTAGCCATGTGGCTTGGTACCTTTTTCAGTGAGGCAGTCACATCTTGCTTGCTCTGTGTCTGGGTGACGACTGCAGACTGAAACTTCCTTCTTCCCAGAATTCTTGTTGCCCTGCCTCTACTTCCTACCTGGTCACCCTGCCTATACTTCCCGCCTGGCTCCAGGAAATTGAGGACGGTAGAACCCTGTGAAGACTGATTCTGACTCTCTCCATAAGAATACACATTCAAATTCAAGATAAAACTCAATTTATGGAACTATTCAGAAGACATGTCAGCATGGTTGGTATTAGAACTTCACAGAAATTCTTTTCTAATTTGTCAGTTCCCTTTAGGGTTTGTTGGAAATAGGAAGAGTAATACATGAAATAACAAACTCTTGGGAATGAAGCTACAAGGTTAATAATAGTAGAATTTATGAGCCCTACCTTATGAGTCCATATGGTTATAAACTGTAACCGTGCATAATTAGTAAGCAAGTGTATTGTTCTAAACTCATGGGAGGGAAATGAAGGCTGTTAGAATTGAGCTCATATTGCCATTGTTAGGTATGTTTTCAGACACACACACACACACACACACACACACACACACACACGGGGAAGCGGTACACAGAGACACTTGAGAGAACAAGAGGGTTGGTAGGAAGGGAAAAGAACGTGAGGGAGAGCAAGAGAAAATACGAATAATATTAGGACATAAAACAATATTAAGTAATGTCTACCATCATGGTGAGGTAGCAGGTGATGGAATTAACTTCCAAGAAAAAATTAGGAAAAAGAAGAGCAGCAATGCACACAGAGGAGTAAGCTGTGACTTTCCTCTTAGGAGACTACAGTTGTATTGTGCCAAGCAATATTACGCTAAGCCACATAGACTTCTGTTTGAGTTGAACAGGAAAGAGAGGAACTAGACAAGACAATAAGATAGGGAGGAGGTTGTCAAAATCATCTTAGTAGTGGAAGGGTTGCAGAGAGGCTGCCAGACAGGCAAAGGAAAGCATTTCACACAGATGAAGAAGCACTAGGTTCTGGGTGTTTACTAAGCTAGCAGGGATATCAGCAGATGGAGTCACCATGAAGGTCTCTTAGCAGAGGTCAACAGTGTATCCTGGTTATAGCATCCTTTCTGGAAATGGTCTCATAGACAGACTGCAATGGACATTTGCACAGCCAGGAAGGAAGAAAGGGAGTTCTGCCAAAATATTTAGCTTTTAAAACATTTTGTTCTCAAACCTGCCAAGAGCAGGACTGCTGCCAACCAATTAAACATTTCTTAAAGTCTGAAAGTTAGGATGCAGTTGCTATATTTTTAAATATTGTTGCTAAAATATTTTAAATATTCTTGTGTTAGACAACTGAATTTTCGTTAAGAATAATTTTCTATATTTTAAAACACTGCTCTGAAACATGAAGATGATACATGTTTAGCACTCACTAATGCTTTATGATAATTTGGTTTAATGTTCTTGGCAAGGAAAATGTGAGCTAGCTACTTTCCTATTTTCTGTCCTGCTTTCTTATTATCTGAATCTAGTTAAAAGAAAGATGCTTCTATAGGATCCAAACTACAAATTCAAACACTGATTTCTGGTATTAGCAATGAAAAACCTAAGGAGCACAGTCTATATGCACTGGATCTGAGAGTCTATCATTGTAATCAGTGGTCCACCTCCATCAGTACCATTCAGAGGTTCAGGTACAGCTCTTATATACATGTATCATCACATGCTGATCATATTCAAAGCATAAGTAATGTCAACTTTGATAATAAATATTTAATATGTGTCTTTCAACCATTCCATACTTGCAGAGAGTATGGTGAAATATTTATAAGCCATCTTTGATCAATCATTGATTAATATGTTATATGAATAATAATTCTACAGTTCTAACTTGCCACAAAGCAAACAACCAAATGTAGAGGTTAGACAGAGCCTCACAGCAGAGACTGCATTACAGGTAGAAGGAAGTCATGTAAATCAGACAGAAACAGGTGTGTGAAGCTATGACTCACTGACAGATTCATTTGAAAGAACTTCATAAGCCATGTTCTATTCCCTACGGAAAGAATGGGGTGGGAAAAGAAGAGAGACAAGATCAGAAGAGCAGAAACACAGGGATGAGGCAAGCAGAGAGTCATGGATGAAGAGGACAGAGAGACCTTGATGAAGAAGGAAGAAAAGGGGTAGGGAAAACAGAGAGACAAGGGTGGGGAGAGCAGAGAGAAGGCATAGAGAAAGCAGAGGAAAGGGATAGGGAAAGCAGAGAGACAAAGTATAGAGAAACCAGAGGGACAGGCTTAGGGAGAGCAGAGAGAATGGTTAGATAAAGCAGAGGAATGGAATAAGGAAAGCAGAGGGCCAGGACTGGAGAGAGCAGAAAGACAGGATTGTGCAGAGAAGAAGAAGGACAAGGGTGGGGAGAGTGGAGAGACTAGATGGAAAGAGCAGGGAGGCAGAACTTGAGAAATTGGTAGACTGAGCTCAAACAATTCCCATATTTGCAGAGCTGATCAGGAGGATTTTAAATTTGTACATGCACAATCCATTTGGCGCTCTTTCTGTTAAATTTGCTCTGACTGGTAGTACCGGGTGATAGGATGGCGCCAGGAGTATGATCTGATGAGCCTGGTGTGACTGGGGGTGACTCCTCTAGACAGCTAAATTAAAAACCTCCCTGCAATTTTGCTCTTAATCACCCCCTCCCAGGCTGTAATTGGTGGTCACTTAACTCTTTCTCTCCTCTACATCATGTGCTTAGCAGACCCTTCCAAAAGGATTCAATAGAACTGGCTGCACCGACCTCGTGTGAGCACCGAGATACAGCAGGTTTTAGCTATACCAGCTCTCACCAGCTGTATGTGATGTTTCTTTTCTGATTCTGAAAAAGAGAAAAGAGGTTAATGTGTGTGTGATGAAGTAGCATTCATTTTTGCTTTTTCAAACGTCCACCACGAATGTCGACATTTAGAAAATAACAGAAAGAGGTGGTGCATGTCCCCTACATTGGACCTACAATTGGTTGGAGTAATAAGGTCCCTTAAAAATGTTAGAAACTATGATCAAGTGAAAAAAAAAAAAAAGAAAAGCAAAGGTTTAAGAGACCTCTACATTCGGGAACACCTGAAGGCACTTGAAACCCACAAAAGTCAGTATTGTCTCCCTCTCCAAGAGTGCTGTTGCCTGGTTGCTTTCTTTTGTGCATTTATTTTTCACCCAGATATACATTATTAGGTGGTACTGTCCAGCTAGGGTGATTACAGAAGATGTCCCAGACCCAGGGCAGCACAGGAGACTAATTTAGGAAGTATGAGGATGATTTAAGAAGGTTTAATAAACACACACTGAGCAGGAGCAAGCACTCGGGGTGGGCAAATGAGGCTCACTTCCTGCCGGTAGGAGCGCACTGTTCAATGGGAAAGAGAAGGGACAAATAGACGGTGCAATATTATGTTTCATAATTTAAAAACCTAAGAGGTTGTCAACTGGATAATTTTATCAAAATTGATTTATTCAAAGCAATGGAGAAATGGAGAAGACTTTGTGATTGTTTTGGTATGATTAGGATAAATTATTGTCATTTGACAAAAACAAAATATGTTTATTTACCTTAATATGTTTTTTTCATTGAAAATAATTTTGAATAAGCTTAGATCTTTAGAGAATGCTGATTTTGCACCCATTTAAATGGGTTTCTACTTGGCTACAGCTTATACCATAATAATTTCATTTAGATTTCACATTTCCATGGACTATCAAATTAGAAAGTTTAAAATGACTATGTACTTTCCTACTCTGGTTTATAAAAAATGTCTGTACTTACAATTCATTTGTAATACGATTTAACTATAATACATGTAAGAATAGGAGGGTAATTTGTAATATTTTAAGAAGATAATTTTCAGTCTTTTAAAAATTGCTTGGCTTTTCTCTTTGTAAATTATTTTGAAAGGCAATATCAAGAAGTGAAGACAAAATGATGATTTATGGGCTACATTTTTTCATTTTAAAATTTGGTATTTAAATCTTTTGTGATCATACACTGCACACTATTTCATAAAATTATAACAAAATATCAGTTTCTATGGTCCATAATAAATAACAAAATGTAGTAAAACTAAAAAAAAAAATCTGTACTCGCAACCCATTTGGTAGCTCCTCCACCTCACTTTACTTCCTCAGCGCCACCTAGTGCCAGGCACAGCACTGATTTGTAACCATTGGTGGAGAAGGCTTTCCACTCTGAACCTATTACAGACATGTTTGCTGTGTGGTGTCTCATTTTAAACTTTGTGAATCTCAACAGATGGTTTTGCCCCCCCCAAAAAAAATCAGAAAAAAGTGGGATTATGCAGTAGTGAAGTTAAAGGGCATGAAATTTATATAAATCATGTTTATCTTTAGTCCACTGAGAGCCCACTGCCTAAGTAGACATTTGCTACCTGCCTCTGAGTGGTATTTGACAATGTAGTTATCTGGCAAAATCTTTTCGGAAGATACAAACAGAATCCAAGCTTCTACCAACACAAAGGCTAAGCATTGTCATCAGACAGCACCCAAGACCACAGCAGAGGTTTCCTGCTTTGCCATAACCTGTCTGTCTCGTGTTTTCACAAGTGTATTCAAAGAGTACCTTACTTGGCTTATGAATTTCTTTGTTCTCTTACGATAAAAATTTCACGAAACTATAACCACATTCTGACGTGTTACTTGAGGTATCCTGAATCCATGTTCCCAAGCCAGGGCTGTTCATATTTGACTCCAGAATAATCTCTCTTATACTCTTTTGGGTTAGAGGGTTTGTTTTGTTGTTGTTATACTAATGTTTCTACATCACACTCTGGACAGTGTTTGCTTATTAAAGATCTTAGACTCCATCACAGGGCTAGGCAGTGACTAGCCTCTCTTCTGTCCTTTGTGTTTATTTTCTTGTCTATTTTAATCATCAGCCCTACTACTGTGCTCGCTCAAATTATCAACTGTGACAGAAACTGCTTGCTACCTTATTAAGAGGCAATATATTTAATACTGGCACCTTTGTGGTCTAGGATGTGGTACCTGAAGCAGTCTAGATGCTCTATGTGTTTGTTTCTGTGACAGTCTTTATTCTATTGGTTTACTCCAAGTGGTTTAAAAAGAAAGTGACAACATCACTGAAACTAGGGTCTGTTCCTGGACCCGTAGATCCCCAAATATGCCCGCTCCACCACTTCTTCTCAGCAGTCCAATTAACAAACACATCATAATGAACAGGTGAGGAAAAGATGCACAGCAAAGCACAGCGACCCCAAGTTCACCCTCATGATCCTAGATAGGAAGTTCAGCTTTAAATAGAAGGCAAGAGGTGCAAAGTTAGATAAACAGTTCCAACCAAGTTATACTCCCACCCATCATCATTTTTCTCTTCTGAGGTGATTAATTAACCAGAACTATGGGAAAGCAGTTTCAGGAGACAAACTCACCAGTTTTTGAATCATGATGCTCCTGAAGATATTCCAATTTCTTAGGATGCATTATTTCAATATAACCAAAGGGAGATTCATAAACATCTCTTTAGAATACATTCACTTCTGTCAGGATGGTTATAATAAAACAGGGTTAGAGATACATGATGTGCTGAAATGACCTTGAGAAATGAAAGGAGAAAGTATGAGGATGGGTAGTTTCACAGCATGCTGTGATGCTTTCACTGGGAAGAGAAGTAGAGGGGAAAATGGGCTTGGGGAAATCTAAGTTAACCGTGCAGAGCTCAGAATATTGGATAAGAAAGGACTGACATTCTCAAACTAAAACTCCCCATTAAGAAACTCAGAGGCCTTTTCCTCTGCAGGGTCCCTGGCCCACCAGAAGGCCCTGTCCCTGTGCTGAGGAGATTGATCCAGAGGGTTGAGTGTGTGCCCGTCATGCCGGAAGGTCCCCAGAAGGGAGTGCAGGGCACCTCCAGCTCCTGCTGCAGGGGCTTCTTTATTCCACAAGACCCTGCCTCCCCCAAGCCTGCCCAATTGTCTGCGACATCCTTGGCCCAGGAACAGATCCTGCTCCTGCACTGAGGAAATCCAGCCAGAGCACACTCCTTTCGATCTTCGGGGTCCTTAGATCCACCAGCACAACTGGCTCCAGTGCAGAGGAGCTCCAAGAGAGGGCACAAGGAAAATTCCCAAAGTACACAGTCAGTGACAGCAAAGATTGGATCAAGACGACAAGACTCTCGTGGCTGCATTTGAAGGAAGAGATGGGCAGGCGCCAATGCAAGAATTGCTCCAACAACATGAAAAGCATCTGGACAATACCAGAATCCAGTGATCACGCAACAAGAAGACTTGAACATCATATTCCAGAAGAAGTAGAAGAAATCGACTTTAAATGTAACATTATGAAACTAATAGAGGCTCTTACACAGGATGTGAAAAACTCCTTTAAAGAAATGAAGAAGACAAACAAAAAGGTAGAAGAAATGAATAAAGCTTTCAAAGATACCCAAGAAAACCAAGAAAAAGCAATCAAACAGGTAATGGAAACAGTTCAAGAATTGAAAATTGAAATGGAGGTAATGAAGAAAACATAAACCGAGGGATGGCTGGATATGGAAAATCTGGGTAAATAAACAAGAACTACAGAGTCAAGTATAACCAACAGAATACAAGAGACAGAAGAAAGAATCTCAGATGCTGAAGATATGATAGAGAAAATAGACTCATTGATCAAAGAAAACAACAAATCCAACAAATTCTTAACACAAAACATCCAGGAAATCTGGGACACCATGAAAAGACCAAACCTAAGAATAATAGGGGTAGAAGGAAAAGAAGTACAGCTGAAAGGCCCAGAAAATATATTCAACAGAAGTATAGAAGAAAACTTTCCCAACCTAAAGAAGGATATTCCTATGAAGGTACAAGAAGCATACAGAACACCAAATAGACTGGGTCAAAAAAAAAATCCCCTCGCCATATAATAATCAAAACACAAAACATATAAAGAAAGAATATTAAGGACTGCAAAGGAAAAGGGAAACATATCAGAATTACACCTGACTTCTCAATGGAAACCATGAAAGCCAGAAGGTCTTGGATAGATGTGCTGCAGAAACTAAGAGACCATGGATGCAAGCCCAGACTACTATACCCAGCAAAGCTTGCATTCATCATCGATGGAGAAAACAAGATACTCCAGGACAAAAACAGATTTAAACAATATGTAGCCACAAATGCAGCCTTACAGAAAGTACTAGAAGGAAAACCACAAACCAAGGAAGCCAACAACAGCCATAATAACACAGGCATTGGACAACCCTCCACCAGCACAACTCAAAGAAGAGAATCACACAAACACTACAACAAAAACAATAACTGGATTTAACAACCACTGCTCATTAATATCACTTAATATCAATGGTCTCAATTCACCTATAAAAAGGCACGGTTTAAGAGAATGGATACAAAAACAGGATCCAACATTCTGCTGTTTACAATAAACACACCTCAACCTCAAAGATAGACACTGCGTCAGAGTAAAGGGTTGGGAAAAGGTTTTCCAATCAAATGGACCTAAGAAACAAGCGGTTGTAGCTATACTAATATCTAAGAAAATCGACTTCAAACTAAAATCATTCAGAAGAGATGGAGATGGACACTTTATACTCATAACAGGAACAATTCATCAGGATGAAGTCTCAATCCTGAATATCTAAAGCCCTAATATAAAATCACCCACATATGTAAAAGAATCATTACTAGATCTCAAAGCACACATCACACCCCACACTCTAACAGAAGAAGATTTCAACACTCCTCTCTCACCAATGGAAGGTTAACCAGACAGAAACTTAACAGAGAAATAAGGGAACTTGCAGATGTAATGAACCAAATTTTCTTAACAGACATCTATAGAACATTTTACCCAATCAGAAAAGAATATACCTTCTTCTCAGCATCTCATGGAAACTTCTCGAAAATTGATCACATAATTAGTAACAGAGCAAACATCCACAGATACAAAAAACCTTTAGTAACCACCTGTGTACTATTGGATCACCATGGAATAAAGTTAGAATTCAACAAGAATTCTACCCCCAGAAAGCCTACAAACTTATGGAAACTGAACAGTCAACTACTGAACCACTCCTGGGTCAAGGAAGAAATAAAGAAAGAAATTAAAGTCTTCCTTGAATTCAGTGAAAATAAAGACACAGCATATCCCAACCTATGGGACACTATGAAAGCAGTGCAAAGAGGAAAGTTCATAGCACTAAGTGCCCACATAAAGAAAACAGAGAAATCTCATATTAGAGAATTAACAGCACAGCTGAAAGCTCTAGAAAAAAAAGCAGACTCACCCATAAGGAGTAGAATATAGGAAATAATCAAACTAAGGGCTGAAACCAACAAAATAGAAACACAGAAAACAATCCAAAGAATCAAAGAAACAAAGAGCACATTCTTAAAGAAAATCAACAAGATTGACAAACCCTTATCCAAACAAACCAAACGGCAGAGAGAGAAAACAAAATTAACAAGATCAGAAATGAAAAGGGGGACATAACCACAGACACTGAGGAAATTCAGAGAATCATTAGGTCTTACTACAAAAGCCTGTATGCTACAAAATTGGAAAATGTAAAAGAAATGGACATTTTTTTAGATAAATACCATATACCAAAATTAAATCAAGACCAGGTCAACAACTTAAATAGACCAATAAGTCGGGAGGAAATAGAAGCTGTCATCAAAAACCTCCCAACCAAAAAAAGCCCAGGACTAGATGGTTTTAGTGCAGAATTCTATCAGAACTTCCAAGAAGAGCTAATACCTATATTCCTTAATGCGGTTCACAAAATAGAAACAGAAGAGTTATTGCCAAACTCCTTTTATGAAGCTACAATTACCCTGATACCAAAACCACACAAAAACTCAACCAAGAAAGAGAATCTCACTCATGAACATTGACGGAAAAATTCTCAATAAAATACTGGCAAACCAAATCCAAGAAAAAATCAAAAAATTATCCATTCTGATCAAGCAGGCTTCATCCCAGAGATGCAAGGCTGGTTCAACATATGAAAATCTATCAATGTAATCCATCATACAAGTAAACTGAAAGAAAAAAAACATATGATCAATTCATTAGATGCTGAAAAAGCATTTGACAAAATTCAGCATCGCTTTATGATAAAGGTCTTGGAGAGATTAGGGATACAAGGTTCATACGTAAATATAATAAAAGCACTATACAGCAAGCCGACAGCTAACATCAAATTAAATGGAGAGAAACTTGAAACCTTTCCACTAAAATCAGGAACAAGACAAGGCTGTCCACTTTCTCCATACCTCTTCAATATAGTGAACGAAGTTCTAGCGATAACAATAAAGCAACATAAGGAGATCAAGGGGATTTGAATTGGAAAGGAAGAAGTCAAACTTTTGTTATTTGCAGATGATATGATAGTGTACATAGTGTACATAAGCGACCCCAAAAACTCTACCAAAGAACTTCTACAGCTGATATACAAGGTCAACTCCAAAAATTTGGTAGCCCTCCTATACACAAAGAATAAAGAAGCAGAGAGGGAAATCAGAGAAACATCACCTTTCACAATAGCCACAAATAGCATAAAGTATCTTGAGGTAACACTAACCAAGGGAGTGAAAGATCTATTTGAGAAGAACTTTAAGTCTTTGAAGAAAGAAATTGAAGAGGATACCAGAAAATGGAAGGATCTCCCATGCTCTTGGATTGGTAGGATCAACATAGTAAAAATGGCAATTTACCAAAGGCAATCTATAGATTCAATGCAATCCCCATCAAAATCCCAACAAAATTCTTCACAGACCTTGAGAGAACAATAATCAACTTTATATGGAAAAACAAAAAACCCAGGATAGCCAAAACAATCCTATACAATAAAAGCACTTCCAAAGGCATTACCATCCCTGACTTCAAATTGTATTACAGAGCTACAGTAATGAAAACAGCTTGGTATTGGCATAAAAACAGAGACATCGACCAATGGAATCAAATCGAAGACCTGGATATTCACAAAACTATGAACACCTCATATTTGACAAAGAAGCTAAAATTATACAATGGAAGAAAGAAGGCATCTTTAACAAATGGTGCTGGCATAACTGGATGTCAACCTGTAGTAGAATGAAAATAGATCCTTATCTATCACCATACACAAAAATCAAGTCCAAATGGATTAAAGACCTCAATATTAATCTGACCACATTGAACCTGATAGAAGCGAAAGTGGGAAGTAGCCTGCAAAACATGGGCACAGGAGACCACTTCCTAGGTATAACCTCAGTGGCACAGACAATAAGAGCAACAATGAATAAATGGGACCTCCTGAAACTGAGAAGTTTCTGTAAAGCAAAGACACAGTCATTAAGACAAAAAGGCATCCTACTGAATGGGAGAAGATCTTCATCAACCCCACATAAGACAAAGGTCTGAACTCCAAAATATATACATAACTCAAGAAACTAGACATTAAATTTCTGAATAACCCAATTAAAAAATGGGGTAATGATCTGAACAGAGAATTCTCAACAGAAGAAGTTCATATGGCCAAAAGATACTTAAGGTCATATTCAACTTCCTTAGCGATCAGGGAAATGCAAATCAAAACAACTTTGAGATGCCATCTTAGTTCTGTCAGAATGGCTAAAATAAAAAACACCAATGATAGCCTATGCTGGAGAGGATGTGGAGTAAGGGGAACACTCATCCATTGCTGGTGGGAATGCAGACTTGTGCAACCACTATGGAAATCAGTGTGATGGTTTCTCAGGAAATTGGGAATCAACCTCCCTCAGGATCCAGCAATATCACTCTTGGGAATATAACCAAGAGATGCCCAATCATACTACAAAAGCATTTGTTCAACTATGTTCATAGCAGCATTATTTGTAATAGCCATAACGTGGAAAGAACCTAGGTGCCCTCAATGGAAGAATGGATAAAGAAATTGTGGAATATATACACATTAGAGTACTA
>PVIU01030397.1:0-16165 GCA_004026605.1 Ondatra zibethicus | reverse complement strand
ACACCTTCCTAGGCCTGGATGGAGGCAAGAGGGCCTTGGGCTTCCCACAGGGCAGGGTAACCTGCCCTCTCTTAGGACTGGAGGGGAAAAGGGGAGGGGGAGTGGGGGAGCGGGAGGGAAATGGGAGGAGCGGAGGAGGTGGAAATTTTGAATGGTACTATTTATAATGCAATAATAAAAAAATTAAATGTGAAAAAAAAGAAGCAGACTCATCCAGGAGGAGTAGAAGACAGGAAATAATCAAATTAAGGGCTGAAATTAATAAAATAGAAACAAAGAAAACAATACAAAGAGTCAATGAGACAAAGAGCTGGTTCTTTAAGAAAATCAAGAAGATAGACAAACCCTTATCCATTCTAATCAAAAGGCAGAGAGAACATCCAAATTAACAAAATCAGAAATAAAAGTAGGGCATAACAGCAGACACTGGATGGTTTTAGTGCAGAATTTTACCAGGACTTCAAAGAAGAGGTGATACCTATATTCTTTAAAGTGTTCCACACAATAGAAACTGAAGGAACATTGCCAAACTCTTTTTATGAGGCGTTAGTTACCCTGATACCCAAACCACACACAGACTTAACCAAGAAAGAGAACTATAGACCAATCTCACTCATGAACATAGATGCAAAAATACTCGTTAAAATACTGCTAAACAGAATCCAAGAACACATCAAAAAAATAAATAAATCACCATGATAAGTTGGCTTCATTCCAAATATGCAGGAATGGTTCGACATACAAAAATCTATTAATGTAATCCATCATGTAAATAAACTGAAAGAAAAAACCATATGATCATCTTATTCGATGCTGAAAAGGCATTTGACAAAATCCAACACCCCTTCATGATAAAGGTCTTGGAGAGATCAAGAATACAAGGAACATATTCAAACATTTAAACATAATAAAAACAATATACAGCAAACCAACAGCCAAAAATCAAATTAAATGGAGAGACACTCAAAGCAATTCCACTAAAATAAGAATCAAGACAAGGCTGTCCACTCTCTTCATATCTCTTCAACATAGTTCTTGAAGTTCTAGCTGGAGCAGTAAGACAACAAAAGGAGATCAAGTGGATTCAAATTGGAGGGAAAAAATTCAAACGTTTGCTATTTGCAGATGATATGATAGTATACATAAATGACCTCCAAAACTCTACTAGGAAACTCCTACAGCTGATAAATATCTTCAGTAATGTGGCAGGATACAAGATCAACTCAAAAAAAAAAAAACCAGTAGCCCTCCTATATACAAGTGATAAAGAAGCTGAGAAAGAAATCAGAGAAACATCAACCTTCACAATAGCCACAAATAACATAAACTATCTTGGAGAAACACCAAAGAAGTGAAAAATCTGTTCAACAAGAACTTTAAGTCTTTGAAGAAAGATATTGAAGAAGATGCCAGAAAATGGAAAGATCTCCCATGTTCTTGGATGCCTTAGATCAATATAAAAAAATGGCAATCCTATCAAGAGCAATCTATAGATTCAATGCAATCACCCTAAAAATCCCAACACAATTTTTCACAGACATTGAAAGGACAATAATCAACTTCATATGGAAAAACAAAAATCCAGGATAGCCAAAACAATCCAGTATAATAAAGGGACTTCCAGAGGCATCACCATCCCTGACATCAAACTCTATTATAGAGCTACAGTAATGAAAACAGCTTTGTATTGGCATAAAAACAGACAGGAAGACCAATGGAATTGAAGATCCAGACATTAATCCACACACCTATGAACACCTGATTTTGACAAAGAAGCTAAAATTATATAATGGAAAAAAGAAAGCATCTTCAACAAATGTTGCTGGCATAACTGGATGTCAACATGTAGAAGAATGCAAATAGATCCATGTCTATCCCTATGCACAAAACTCAAGTCCAAATGGATTAAAGACATCAATATAAATCCAGCCACACTGAACCTGATAGAAGAGAAAGTGGGAATTATCCTTCAATGCATGGGCACAGGAGACCACTTCCTAAATATAATCCCAGCAGCAAAACACTGAGAGCAACAACAAATAAATGGTACCTCCTGAAACTGAGAAGCTTCTGTAAA
This sequence comes from Ondatra zibethicus, assembly GCA_004026605.1. Classification (NCBI taxonomy): domain Eukaryota; kingdom Metazoa; phylum Chordata; class Mammalia; order Rodentia; family Cricetidae; genus Ondatra; species Ondatra zibethicus. Next base: position 14,088 of record PVIU01030397.1, on the reverse strand, counting down.
GCAAAGGAAGCTTACACCCAGTAAGACAAAATAGCAGCCTACTGAATGGAAAAAGATCTTCACCAACCCCACATCAGACAGAGGACTCGTCTCCAAAATATATACAGAACTCAAAAAGTTAGACATCTAAATTCCAAATAATACAATTAAAAAATTGGGTACAGAACTAAACAGAGAATTCTCAACAGAAGAATCTCAAATGGCCAAAAGATTCAACATCCTTAGCCATCAGGGAAATGCAAATCAAAATGACTCTGAGATACCATCGTACACCAGTCAGAATGGCTAAGATCAAAACACCAATGATAGCTTATCCTGGAAAGGATGTGGACTAAGGGGAACAACCCTCCATTGCTGGTGGGGTTGCAAACTTGTACAAGCACTCTGGAAATCAGTATGGCGGTTTCTCATACTACAGGACATTTGTCCAACTTTGTTCATAGCAACATTTTTTGTAATATCCAGAATCTGGAAACAACCATAGGTGCCCCTCAACCATATAATAGATAAAGAAAATGTGGCACATTTACACATTGGAGTACTACTCAGCAGTAAAAAACAATGACATCTTAAAATCTGCAGATGGATGGAACTAGTAAAAAAGATCTCGAGTGAGGTAAACCAGATCCAGGAAGATGAACATGGTATGTACTCACTCAAAAGTTGATACTAGCTGTAAAGCAAAGGATTTTGTGTCTATAGTTCATGATCCTAGAGAAGTTAAGTAACAAGTTGAACCCCAAGAAAACATGCATAGATCCACCTGGAAAGGGAAAATAGACATGATCACCTGAAAAAATTGGGAGCATGGGGGTGGGGGGAAAAGAGAGGGTAGAAGAGGAAGAGGAGGGGAGAATGGGAGAGGTAGGAGAACTTGAGGGAATGGGATAGTCAAGATGGAGGAAGTGCAGAGATGAGAGCAAGGAAAGAGATATTTTGATTGAGGGAGCCGTTATGGGGCTAGCAAAAATCTTGGCACTAGTGAAATTTCCAGGAATCCATAAGGATGACCCCAAGTAAGACCCTAAACATTAGAGGAGAGGGTGCCTGAACTGGCCTTGCCCTGTTGTCAGATTGATGAATACCTTAAATGTCACCATAGAACCTTCGTCCAGCAACTGACAGAAACAGAAACAGAGAACCACAGTAGAGCACTGGGCTGAGCTCCCAGATTCCACTTGAAGAGTGAGAATATTGGCAAAGTGGCCAAGACCATGATACAGTGGGTTCACCCACTGAAACAGTTTATCTGAGCTAATCGGAGCTCACAAACTCCAGCCAGACAGGGAAGCAACCAACATAGGTCCAAACTAGTCCCTCTGAATGTGTAAGACAGTTGTATGTCTGGGCAGACTTCAGGGTCACTGGCAGTGGCACCAGAATTTATCCCTACTGCTTGTACTGGCTTTAGGGAACCTATTCTCTTTGGATGGATACCTTGCTCAGCCTAGATATAGTAGGGAGGGCCTTGGATCTTCCCCAAAGCAATGTGCCTTACCCTCTCTGAGGAGTGAATGGGGGGTTGCGTGGAGGTTAGGTGGAAGGAATGGGAGGAGGGGAGGGAGTGGAAACTTGGATTGGTATGTAAAATGAAAAAAAATAGTTTGTTTTCTTTTTTAAAATAAATAAAATATTTTTTAAAAAAGATTTTCTTTTAGAAAAATAAAATAAATTATTTAAAGGGAGGTTGAATCTAGGAAATCATGTGTGCTGCTCATGTGCTTTACCACTGAGCTATATCCCCAGCAGCATTTGTGTTGTTTCTATTCATAGAATGGAATTATATAGAGAACATGTAGATACAATACTTTTTATTAAAGTATACAAGTATAAAAAGCACTGTATATACTCTTTGTAATACTATAATTTAAAAATCTGGAGTCTCTACTGATTTCCATATACAGGATCATGTATTTTTTTTAAAAAAAAAATACAGGGTCTAACACTGTAACCCAGGTTAGTCTCAGACTTGCTATGTAGCCAAAAATGGTCTTGAACTTATGATCTTCCTGTCTCTACCTCTGGAGTGCAGGGATTAGAACCACCACCTGGCCCTGTTCTGTGGCGCTGATGATCCAGCCTAGGGCTTTGTGAGTACTAGGCAAGAACTCTCTCAACTGAGCTACATCCCCAACCCAGAGTACCACACTGTACTTATTTTTGATTAATAATTTTTGCAGTCTGACAATTTTACACGTGTATATAATGTATTCTAGTTCATTTTTACCACCTTCTCTCTTTTTCCCTCCCACCCTTGTCAGTCTTACTTCTTACCTGCAAATCTCTTTCCTGTATTTGTGATTTCTTCTGTGTCCTGCAGACTTTAACTAGTGCCATCCATGTGACCATGGGTTTAGAACTGTCCATGAGAGCCTGTGGGCTCACCACTCACCAGTGGGCTAACATAAAAATGCATACAATGCCTCCCTCTCACCCAGAACCTGTTAGGTGTCAACAGTTCAGCAGTAAGTGGTAAGGTCTGTCCCTTCTCATGATCACTACTGTCAGGGAGGGCAGGTGTTGAATTTTGGTGAATAGAAGGAGTAGAAGAATTTGATTTTTGTTGTTATATTTTTCCCCAAGACAGGGTCTCATGTGGCCCAGGCTGATCTCAAACTCTTTCTGTAGCTTTGAACTTCCTCTTTGAACTTGTGATCCCCGTCTCTACTCCCTGAGTCTGGGATTACAGAAGTGCCCCACCAATTACGTGGTGCTGGGGATGGAGCCAGGGCTTTGTGACTACTGAGCTGTCACTCTCCCAGCTGATTCTTATCGCTACTCCTGGATTCTCTTTTTCACAAACAAAAAACATCAGTGATCTCAAATAAAATAAAAATTTTAAGCAATATATCAGCTTTAATGGTATGCATATTCACACACTGCATGATTTATCCATCTGCAGTGTAATTTTCTATAGTTTTTAACGTGGTTCTATATGGTTATACAAGCCACACAGTCAGTGATTTTTAGAACATTCTCATTACTCTCCTTTCGTCACTCCAAAACAGCTCCCCCAACATTTATTAACAATGGACCAGAGGGATTTTAACACACACACACACCACTTCCTATTAGCTTTTCATACACTCTTTTTGTTATAACCCATAGTGTTCAGGGTCACCTGCAGGCTTGAATCTCATTTCCTCCCTCTGTAAAACTTGACCTCATTGCACAGTGCCTAGCAACCTGTCCATTGGGATATACTAGACCCAGACATTTCTCCCAACTCAACTTGACTGGTCTAAATGACCACTCCATTACACTGTGTTACATAGTGGTGACTACTGCCAAAAAATATTCTCACAATCTAGTAAGAGGGTTATATAGGAAGATCCTCAGTGCTGGGCTAGAGGGAAGGGGGTGCATGTGTGGGAGTCATACCTTGGGAGAAGTGACTTTATTTGTTAGGGACACAGGTGAGGACAGATTCAAAGAGACTTTGTTTGTTTGTTTCTGTTTTTTGTTAGGTTTTGTTTTACTGAGTTGAATTGTGAAAAAGGATGAAGTATCTTTCAGGGAGGCACCAAGACACTTTGTAAAGATCTGCATGCAGAATGTACAATGTTGACTTTATTTCATGTATTTTTGAATGAAGTCAGTGATGGTGAGGGGGCATTTCATGTCAATAAATTTATTTAATTTTTGTGAAGAGATAGAACCTTTGGTCTTCCTGAAATGATAACATTGTTTATTGATTCTGCACAGAATGTTAACTCACTGGAGGTCAAAATAGTCTGTGATGAACTTCATGATCTGTCAAGGCTAATAGGATACCAAAGTTCAGGTGATGCAAAGGTGAGCCATCTACTGGCTGTAGCCCTGAACACACCCATCTTTCCAATGTATAAACACCACCAGCTCAGCACCCTTCAGCACCATTGGTGGAAGGGAAGCCCTGCAAAGGGTAACATACAGCTGGAGGGAGCACACAGAGGGGTACATTGCTGACAGACAAGCAACGATGGACCTGACTTCAGCTCTCTCACTGGAAACCTGGGTGCTCCTGGCAATCAGTTTGATGCTCCTATACAGGTGAGTAATCACCAAAGTTCCTCTTCCACCATTTTCTTGGAATTAGGGTTGTACTCAGACCTCTATTCTGGTATTGACTGCAAGGTCAAAGGTGACATAGGAATCAGGGGCTGGAGAGATGGTTCAGAGGTTAAGAGTACTGGCTAATCTTCTAAAGGACCCAGGTTTGAATTCTGCCAACACATGTGGCTCACAGTCATCAATTATCTGTAACTACAGTTCCAGAGGCACTAGAATACAATTTTTAAAAATGATAGCAGAAGTTGAAATTAACACTTGTAAAAAACATTTTAAAATTACATGTTTTTATATATTGGGCTAGCAGAAGAAGCACATGAGACAGGTTTATGTGTGTGTGTGTGTGTGTGTGTGTGTGTGTGTGTGTGTGTGTGTGTGTGTGTGTTTGTGTGGGGGGAATCAGAAAAAACTTTAGGAGTCAGTCCTCTCCTATTATATGGCGCCCTGAGGTTCAAGCTCAGATTATCAATATTGGCAGCCAGTGCCTTTACCTGTGCAGTCATCTTGGAGGCCCAAAATAAAATGACAACTGAATTCATTTTGCATTTTTTTTTGGTGGAATGAGGGATCAAACCAGAGCCTATATGTGCTAGGCAAGCACTCTATTACTGAGCCACATCTCCAGTGCCACTAGCTCTTGAAGTTCATATTGATGTTAAACAGATATGCTGGGCATACACACACACTCACTTTCAAATCCCTCTTGCTGAGCTGAAGGGGTTTTCTGAAAAGATTTACTTATGGTATGACCTGATTGACTTTCAGGTTACCCCTAGATCCACCAGAACTCAGTAGAAATAGATATACACAATGGACTGCCATGCACACTGGACCCCTCACCCTTTTTCTAAGCTCTCTGGGAACTGGAGGGGCAACCAAGTTGTTGGTATGTTTCATGTTTTGACTTTGGTCATGTTTATCTCCTCTCTTCTGTATGTGTGGTCACAAGGCTTTCTGTTTCACTTTATAGGATAGGGACCCGTAACCATGATGTTTTTAAGAAACAGGGAATTCCTGGGCCCAAACCTCTGCCATTTTTAGGAACTCTGCTGAATTACTACAAGGTGAGTGTTTGTTGCAAGAAGGGCTGGCTTATTCATACCAGCCGCCCGGCTAGCTTAGCCTCGAAATAACCACACAGCAATTGTATTCATTAAAACACCACTTGGCCTATTAGCTGTAACTTCTCATTGGCTAATTCTTAGATCTTAATTTAACCCATTTCTATTAATCTTTGTATTGCCACATGGCAGTGGCTTACCAAGTAAAATTCCCAGCATCTGTCTCTGGTGGATCCATTGTGTCTCTCCCTCCACCTTCCTTCTCCCAGCATTCCACCTAGCTTTCCCCCACCTACCTAAGTTCTGCCCTATCAACAGGCCAAGGCAGTTTCTTTATTCATTAACCAAGAAAAGCAACACACAGACAGAAGGCCCTCCTACACCAAATGTTGATTCTTGAGAGCCAATAATAGTTTAGTTCCATCAAATGCTGTTTGGGAGGTAACTCTGAGACTTCAGGCCCTCATACTGTGTGTTCTCATGATACTAGAGACTGTCCCGTGGTTCTTTGGGGCTCTGTTGCTAACTTAAAACAATAAAATATTTGTGTGTGTGTGTTTTTGTAGTGTGTGTGTGCATGTATTTGCATGTGTATAAGTGTCCATATGTATGCAGGTGCATATGCATGGATAAGTGTATGCATGTAGAGGCCAGAGGTTGTTATTGGATGTCTTCTTGATTGCTCTTTATTTTATACTTTAAGGCAGGGTCTCTCAGTTGAACCCAGCTCTCTCTGACTTGACTAATCTAGCTGGCCAGCTTGCTCCTGAGATCCTTTGTCTCTGCATCCTGCAAGTGTGTCTGAGCCCACTCCAGCATAAACCAGCTGGGGGTACACTGGGAGGGGTCACTGAAATTGAGAAATGATGACAGAAATGTAGGATAGACTGGGAGAACTATTGATACCAAATAGCCCCGAATTTATTTCTCAGCCAACATATACATTAATTACAGGTAAAAGGCAGAACAAAGGGCAGTAGAGTCATCTAACCACCTCCCTGCACTGTCCTTGGGAAGAAATTAAAGCAGGTGCCTTATCTCAATACAAGAATTCAGTTAGTAGCAAGCAGCTACAAGTCACTAAGAAGGAGTTCCTCCAGCTGTAATACACCAGCCCTGATCTAAATAGATCATGTATTCTTTCATCTGGGCAAAAATACTCTTTCTCATGGGCTTAATCACATTTGGTAGCTCATGTATGATTCAGTTTCCATCTGGAGTCATGTTTGACTTAAAGAAATAATTTGAGTTCCGTATTGCCTTCTCTGCTTGCTCCAAATATCCTTGAGAACTGTAAGAAAGTTCTGATTAAGCCCATGAGAAAGAGCAAAACCACTGGGAAAAGGATGATTTAACAAAATAGAAACTTCAACAATGAGCATGTCATACGCCACACTTAAGTCTAAGTGGATCATTTGTGACAAACCTGCTTTGACACTTGGCCCATGTTCCGTCCACAGCAGACATTCCCAAGCTCACATCCAGAAGGCAAGTGGCAAAACTTGCAAGGTGTCTGCTCAAGTTTTCATCCTGGAGTTTCTATGCTTACCTTGAACATTCTTTAAAACAAATTTATCATAATCACTATTATTATTATTATTATTGTGTGTGTGGTGTGTATCTGCTGCTGTGCACATGTACATGTCTATGAATTTGCATGCAGAAGCCACAGGAAGGGGTCAAGTGTCCTGCCCTATCACACTACTTTCTCCTACTGAGCCATCTTGCTGGTGCCACTAAACATTACTGAAGAACTTTTCTCTGTCAGAAACAGTAAACCTCATTTCATGGGATTTGAGGGTTTTGTTCCCTGGATACAGAAGGGTTGGTACATACAGGGCAGTAATGAATTTCATGCTATTTTTTTTCCAGGGTTTATGGAAATTTGATGCCGAGTGCTATAAAAAGTATGGAAAAATGTGGGGGTGAGTATTCTGGAAAGTCCCACGGAGTTGACTCTTTTTAGGAGGATGTACTCTTCTTGTGCAGGACAATGCCAGCCAAGAATTGTAGTAATGGAAAGGTAATGCCATGTATCAAGTGCCAAGGTTCACAGGTCTAATTATCGTAAAAACATTGCATACTGTGGTTTTTTTTGACAGGCTTTGATGTTCCATGGACTCTGGACCTCGTGTTTTTGTTGTTTTGTTTTGTTTTTGACACAGTGTTTCTCTGGGTAACAGTCTTGGTTGTTCCAGAACTCACTCTGTAGACCAGACTTACCTTGAACTCATAGATATCCACCTGCTTCTGCCTCCTGAGTTCTGGGACTATAGGCACACACCCCCACCACCACCACCCCTGCCAAGACTTTGGATAGAAGTGTTATCATTGTGTTCTGTCTTATTGAACTGACTTTGGAGATTCAATTTAATAACCAAAGAGTTTTTCCTTGGATCTATGTCCTTAATGGTTCTGTAAAGCAGCTGAGCCAGCAGCAGGAACTGTTCCCTATCACTGATGCTGGAGTTTGGTTAGAGCTTTGGAGTAGGTGTCATCATGATGCTATGAGACAGAAACAAGTGGGAGGAGGCTCTGGCTCTCCCTGCCTCTTCATCTCTTCTCATTCATCCTTAGAAACCACAGGCCAGAACAGGGATCTCCTGAGTTGGTAAAGTTCTTAAAGACCATGTCATTCAATGCCAACAGCAGACTTTGCTGTTTGTCCAGTGGCCCCAAGCATGTGAATGCCTCTGTGCAATATTATTGCTTGTCAGCACTTGATAGTGTCCTTTCAAATTTTTGGTGACCTAATATCTAATTTATTTATTTATCCATTTATTAGTATTTCTTTATTTGGGACAGGATCTCTTTATGTAGCCCTGACTGTCCCAGAGCTCCATATGCAGATCAGCCTTGCCTTGAAATCAGAGATTTGTTTGATTCAGCCTTCCAAGTGCTGGATTAAAGGCATTGCCACAATGCCTGGCCCTAATATTATTTTTTAATTAATTTTGCTATATGATATTATAACGTAAGTACTTTTTATTAATTTTATTGAGCATTTTCTCTGCTACCCTCCCTGCTTCTCCCTTCCCCTTCAACCGTCTCCCATGGTCCCCATGCTCCCAATTTACTCAGGAGATCTTGTCTTTTTCTACTTACCATGTAGATTAGATCCATGAATGTCTCTCTTAGAGTCCTCATTGTTGTCTAGGTTCTCTGGGATTGTGATTTGTAGGCTGTTTTTCTTTGCTTTATGTTTTAAAATTACTTATGAGTGAGTACATATGATAATTGTCTTTTTGGGTCTGGGTTACCTCACCCAATATGATGTTTTCTAGCTCCATCCATTTGCCTGCAAATTTCAAGATGTCATTATTTTTTTCTGCTGTGTAGTACTCCATTGTGTAAATGTACCACATTTTCCTTATCCATTCTTCTGTTGAGGGGCATTTAGGTGGTTTCCAGGTTCTGGCTATGACAAACAATGCGGCTATGAACATAATTGAGCACATGTCCTCGTGGTACGATTGAGCATCCTTTGGATATATACCTAAAAGTGGTATTACTGGGTCTTGAGGTAGGTTGTTTCCTGATTTTCTGAGAAATAGCCACACTGATATCCAAAGGGGCTGTACTAGCTTGCACTCCCACCAGCAATGCAGGAGTATTCCCTTTACCCCATAATCTCTCCAGCATAAGTTGTCATCGGTGTTTTTGATCTTGGCCATTCTTACAGGTGTAAGATGGAATCTCAGAGTTGTTTTGATTTGCATTTCTCTGATTACTAAGGATGTTGAACATTTCCTTAAGTGTCTTTCAACCATAATATATTCCTCTGTAGAGAGTTCTCTGTTTAGATCTGTACTCCATTTTTTAAATTGGTTTATTTGTTCTTTTGATGACCAATTTCTTAAGTTCTTTGTATATTTTGGAGATCAGACCTCTGTCTGAATTGGGGTCAGTAAAGATCTTTTCCCATTCTGTAGGCTGTGATTTTGTCTTGTTGACTGTGTCTTTTGCTTTACAGAAGCTTTTCAGTTTCAGGAGGTCCCATTTATTGTTTCTCTCGGTGTCTGTGCTATTGGGGTTATATTGAGGATGTGGTCTCCTGTGCCAATGCGTTCAAGTGTACTTCCCACTTTCTCTTCTATGAGGTTCCATGTGGTTGGCTTTATAATGAGGTCCTGATCCATTTGGACTTGAGTTTTGTGCATGGTGATAGATATGAATCTATTTTCATTCTTCTACATGTTAATATCCAGTTATGCCAGCACCATTTTTAAATATGCTTTCTTTTTTCCATTTTATAATTTTTGCTTCTTTTCCATAAATCAGATGTTCATAGGTGTGTGGATTAATAACTGTGTCTTCAATACAGTTCCATTGGTCCTCCTGTCTGTTTTTATGCCAGTACCAGGCTGTTTTCAGTACTGTACCTCTGTAGTAGAATTTGAAGTCAGGGATTGTGATGCCTACAGAAGTGTTTTTTTATTGTACAGCATTGTTTCGGCTATCCTGGGTTTTTTGCTTTTCCATATGAAGTTGGGTACCATTATTTCAAGGTCTGTGAAGAATTTTGCTAGGATTTTGATGGGCATTGCATTGAATCTGTAGATTGCTTTCGGTAAAATTGCCATTTTTACTATGTTAATTTTACCTACCCAAGAACATGGGAGATCTTTCAACTTTCTGGTGTCTTCTTCAATTTCTATCTTCAAAGATTGAAAGTTCTTGTCCTACAAGCCTTCCACTTGTTTGGTTATAGCTCCTCTGAAGTATTTTATGCTATTTGTGGCTCTTGTGAAGGGATATGTTTCTCTGATTTCTTTCTCAGGCCATTTATCTTCTGTGTACAGGAGTTTTCGGGTGTTCTTTTACCTCACTAGTGTGGGATTTTTCCAGCTTCTTTATGTAGGCATTTAGTGCAAACTTTCCTCTTAACACTGCTTCCATTGTGTCCCACAAATTTGGGTATGTTGTGTGGTCATTTTCATTGAATTTTAGGAAGTCTTTAATTTCTCCCTTTATATCTTCCTTGACCCATTGATGCTTCAGGTGATCATTGTTTAATTTCCATGTGTTTGTGGGCTTTCTGGTATTAGTATCACTGTTGAATTTTAATTTTAAGCCCTGGTGATCTGATAAGATACATGGGGTTATTCCAATGTTTTTGTATCTGTTGAGGTTTGTTTTGTTACCGAGTATATGGTCAATTTTTGAAACGGTCCCATGAGTTGCTGAGAAGAAGGTATATTCTTTTATGTTAGGATGGAATGTTCTATAGGTGTCTGTTAAGTCCATTTGAGTCATAACACCTATAAATTCCCGTATTTCTGTGTTAACTTTTTGTCAGACTGACCTGTCTGTCCAGACTGACCTGTCTGTCCAGTGGTGAGATTGGAGTGTCCCACTATTAGTGTGTGGGGTTTAATGTATGATTTAAGTTTTAAACGTGTTTTTTTTTAACATATGAGGGTGCCCTTGTGTTTGGGGCATTATTGAGATTTCCTCTTGATGGATTTTTCCTGTAAATAATAAGAAATATCCTTCTTTGTCTCTTTTGATTGATTTTAATTTGAAGCCTATTTAGTTAGATAGTAAGATACCTACACCAGCTTGTTTCTTAAGTCCATTTGATTGGAAATTTTTTCCCAATCCTTTACTCTGAGACAATGTCTGTCTTTGAGGTTGAGGTGTGTTTCTATTATGCAGCAGAAGGATGACTTCTGTTTTTGTATTCAATCTTTTAACCTGTGTTTTTTTATAAGTGAGTTGAGTGCATTTATATTAAGGGATATTAATGACCAGTGATTGCTGTCTCCTGTTAATTTAGTTTTCATTGTTGTTGATGTTAATTTGTGTGTTTTTCCTTCTTTGGGATTTGCTGCTGTGAGATCATCAGTTGTCTGTGATTTTGTTGATGTAGCCAACTTCCTTGGGTTGGAGTTTTTCTTCTAGTACTTTGTGTATGGCTGGGTTTGTGGCTAGGTATTGGTAAAATCTGGTTTTGTCATGGAATATCTTGTTTTGTCCTTCTATGGTGATTGGAAGTTTTGCTGGGTATAGTAGTCTGGGCTGGCATCCATAGTCTTTTAATGCTTGCCTAACACTTGACCAGGACCTTTTGGCTTTCATTGTCTCCATTGAGAAATCAGGTGCAATTTTGATAGGTCTGCCTTTATATATTACCTGGCCTTTTTCCTTTGCATCTCTTAATATTCTTTCTTTACTCTGTATGTTTAGTGTTTGATTATTATGTGACAAGGGGACTGCTTGTTTTTTTGATCCAGTCTATTTGGTGTTCTGTAAGCTTCTTGTATCTTTATAGGCATATCTTTCTTTAGGTTGGAAAAGTTTTCTTCTATGATTTTGTTAAATATATTTTCTGTGCTTTTGAGTTGAACTTCTCCTTCTTCTATACCTATTATTCTTATGTTTGGTCTTTTCATCGTGTCCCATATTTCCTGAATATTTTGTGTTAGCTTTTGTTTGATTTAATGTTTTCTTTAACTGATGAGTCTATTTCCTCTATTGTATCTTCAGCACTTGAGAGTCTCTCTTCCATCTCTTGTATTCTGCTTGCATTTGTGGTTCCCGATCCTTTTCTCATGATTTCTGTTTCTATAATTTCCTTAGCTTGTGTTTTCTTTATTGCCTCTATTTCAGTTTTCAGGTCTTGAATGGTCTTTCATATGTTTGATTGCTTTTTCTCGGTTCTTTAAAGGGTTTGTTGATGCCTACTTATTTTTTGTTTGTCTTTTCCTCCATTTCTTTGAGGGAATTTTTCATTTCCTCTTTAAGGGCCTCAAACATTATCCTTAAGTTATTTTTTAGGTCATTTTCTTCTGCTTCATCTATATTTGGTTGTTCAAGTCTTGCTGTTGTAGGGCCACTGGTTTTTACTGGTGTCGTGTTGTTCTTTGTGGTGTTGCCTATGTTCTTACCTTGTCTACTCATCTTTTCTTCTAATTGGTGTAGTTGGGACTCTTTGTGACTCTGGTGATCAATCTTTCAGATGCCAGTGGATCCAAGGCTCAGATTGTTGTTCCTCATGCTATAGTCAGTGCCATGGTTCTAGTTACTCTTTTGGTCACTGCATGTTCCTGGCAGTCGCTCAGACCTCCCAGGCTTTGCTTCACTCTTCTTCGTGGAGTCTGTTGTCTCAGTCCTGCTGTGGGCCAGGTTGTCAGCTCAGACCTGTTTTTGTAAATGTTCCTGGTCTGAATCTGCTCCTGCTCCTGCTCCTGTGGTGCTCCCTGTCTCTTTCCCCCCTCTGGTCTAGGTAGCTGGCTCAGTCCTGCTTCTGCAAATGACCTGACTCTCATGTTCTTTCTGAGCTTTATAGACATTGGTACTGGTGCCTCATATAAATTGTGTATTTTCATTTGCTTTTTTTCTGCTCAGTGTATCAAAACCAGGGCCGGGTATACTCTAGGAAGTCTTTCTACCACCAAGCTACATCTCAAGCCAAGATGTTGAAAAATTTTATTATTTTTAAGATTTTTTTTTAAATTTAATTTTTAGAAAGTTTATTTTCATTTTCAATTATTTAATATTGATACGAATATTTATTTTAACAGTTATTATTAATTTTACTTGAATATTTTATTTATTTATTTTAATTTTATTTTATTTTATGTTCATTAGAGTTTTGCCTGCATGTATGTCTATGTGAGGGTATCAGAGGCCCTGGAACTGGAATTACAGTCAGGTGTGAACTGCCATGTGGGTGCAGGGAATTGAACCTGAGTCCTCTGGAAGAGCTGCTATTGCTCTTAATTACTGAGCCATCTCTCCAACCCCAATATTTTATTTTTAAACATCTATTTCTATTACTTTTAATTACATATATTGCATGTGTGTTTGTTTTTCTATACATTGAGTGCTGTTGATCATGGAGGTTGGGGCATTGGATCCTTCTGGAACTGTAGCTATAATTCGTTGTGAGCCACCCTACATGGGTGCTAAGAGCCAAACTCAGGTCCTCTGCAAAAACAATATGTGCTCTTAACTGTGGTACCATATCATCAGTCTCTTGCAATATTTTAAATATGCAAAAATCACAAAAATGGTCTTAGCAGCTCTCTCATGTACACATATAGATTTAAAAATTCCATTTGTTGTTTCTAATTATGATGTCTCTAGGAACTGATGATGGGTTTTTGTTTTTTTTTCATACATTGCTTTGTTTTATTTTTTCCATTCAAAAACATAATTAAAGAAATAAAATTTTTACCTTTCTTCCCCTTCTCCTGGTCCTCTCCCACTACCTCCCCACCCCTCCTCCCTCCCCCTTCTTCCTTGAAAGAGGGCATGGTGCCCTGCCCTGTTGGAAGCCCAAGGCCCACCCCCCTCCCTCCCGGCCTAGGAAGGAGTGCATTCAAAAAGACTCGGTTCTCAAAAAGATAATACATGCATAAGAGATAGGTCCTGGTGTCATTGTCCTAACTTCCTTACTCATCTTCTCCCACCTTCTGCTCTTCAACTGCACCTTGGGGGCTCAATCCATTGCTCTGATGTGAATGTGGGTCTCTGTCTCTATCTACATCCATCGGAAGAAATTTCTATAATGGTAATCAAGATAATCATCAATGTGACTATGGTACAAGGCTAGTTCTGGCACCCTCTCCTCTGCTGCCTGAATACCTTGCTGGGGACATGCCCGTGGACACCTGCGATCCCCAGAGCCAAGTACCTTGCCAACCCTAAAATGATTCTCTTAATGTAGATATCTTATTCCCTTCTCCAATGTCCACCTTTCTTCCATCTTCACCCTCCCACTCCCCCAAGCTCTCCCCAGTCCTTCTCTCTTCCCCTTCCCCCTCTCCCCTTCCCCTGCTCCCCTACCTCCCACCTCTATCCCTGCCCCCTGGCTTCCAACTTTTGCTTGATGATCTTGTTTGCTTCCAACTTCCAGGAGGTTCTGTATATGCTTTCTTTGGGTTCACCTTGCTATTCGGCTTCTCTGGGCTTGTGAGCTAAGTGCTTAGTGTCCTTTATTTTATAGCTAGGGTCCACTAATGAGTGAGTA
>PVIU01030396.1:0-16168 GCA_004026605.1 Ondatra zibethicus | reverse complement strand
GTGGGAGGGGACCGGGAGAAGGGGAAGAAAGGAAAAAAAAATTTTTTTTATCTTTAATTATGTTCTTGAATGGAAAAAATAAAACAAAACAATGTATGGAAAAAAAAAAGACAAGTAAAGCACCGAGTCCAGCCACTCTCACCTAGTTGCCTATATCACGTGTACATTCTTGAAAAGGAAGCTCAGTGGAAGGGCTTAAAGTTTTCTCATGTTTTACATGGATCGTCACTACAGGAATAAACATAACACACACACACACACACACAAACACACACACACACACACACACAGTTTCTCAAGGCACGTCAAGCTGTGCTCTGACTTCCGTCAAGATCCTAGTCTCAATCTTTGGTGCCTTTCTCCTCCTAGTTGTAGAAGCAGCAGGGGGAGAGGAGCCTGTATAGAGTGGCCAGGTTTTGTTTTGGTTGTCAGCTAAAACAGAAGCCCCATCATTTTGGATGTGGCAGCTCATTAGTAGAAAAGGCACTGGGAAGCTGCGAGTTGGTAATTTAGTGCCCAAACTTATTCCCTGATACAGCTGCAGAGCAGCAGGTGGTTGTAACTGAAGCAAACAGTAGCTTTAAAAAAAAAATGGAATGAGGAACTGGAAGAGCCTTTTGTTTTTATTTTTGCCGTTGTCACTGTGACTGAAGATGTGAGAATTTTATTCTTGTTCATTTGATTTTCTTATTAACACGCATCAATATACATAAGAAAGTGCCTCCCCCAGTTCCATGCACTGATCACTGAACACCTACCTGCTCTGTGACACAGGCGGGGAGCTGGGGAAACTCATTTCCTGATTTAGACTTCAGCGTGGAGCCAGCTGTGCACACAGCTTCCTAATAAAGGAACAGAAACTCTCTTGACAGAAATGATTCTGATCATGGAATGAAGGAATCTTCTGGAAGTAAATAAATAGCTAGAGGGATGAGTAGAACAGAAGTGTATTTGAAGGCAAAGGATGTGGGCAGGAGCTTTCAGAGAAACACCTGAAATTTTCAGAGTGTGTTGAGCTCATGTGGAGGGGAAAACGGTGTTGCTCACTCACTCTGCATCTCTGAGAGATGCTCACATTGGGAAAGGCCCCTCTATCAGCTCATCTTTCCTGAGCAGGACAGATCACAAACCCCCACCCTCCAAGGTAGATGGCAACTATTTCTTATGTCATGGAGTATGGGAGGGGAGAAAGAGACAATCATTAACAGGACATGGAGAATAAGAGAAGTTACAAAAAATGAGCTGGAGAAATCAGAGTGTAAAACAGGTCTAAAATAAATACAGGGAACTCAGTAATTTTTGTGTATATACCTATTATTGTTTAGAGATAGAAGGGAAGATGCTACCCATGTGAGTTGTACAAATGGAAAATTGCTGTAATATACTCTAATGAGAAATTTGATACAAAGCCTAGATAAAGAAAACTATAAAATGCTGCAGGAAGCTATTTTAAAAGGGTTGAGACTATGTCCCTAGTGGATAAAAGCGCAATAGTCCTAAATGGGAACCTTTAGTTTGTAAAAATATTATGAGTTCCTACAGTTTCAGAGATTTAATGTGAATCCAAAATTCCAAAGATTTTTTTTTTGAAATTTGTAGTGTGTGCTACCTTTACTAGATGTCAAAGTGCATTTTAGAGCTAAAGTCAAGTTTCGTGATATTGAAGTAAAAATGCAGGTAACTTAATACATGACACACAAACAGTCCTGAAGCAGATATTTTCATTGTAAGAATTTAGAATGCGGCCAAGTGCTTTCTAATTAGTGATCAAAAGGTTAGTTAGTTTGTGGTATATTGGGGCACTAAATTAAATATATGGAGAGAAAAATGTCTCCCTTTCCAGCACACAATGAATTGAAATACACAGCGGATTAAAGAGTTACAAGTGGAAAAGGTGCCGTGTGAGGGAAACACCCCTGTTTAACATTGAAAATAAAGATTGATAGGTTGGTTAGTAAAATAAATAGAAGTGGAAAAGTTTTTGCCACATCCTGTTCAATGGGTTAGATTCTTGGTTCTAAAAACAGCACTACAGACAAAATAATAAACTAGAAAAAATACTGAAATATGTGAAATATTCATCTTAAATATGGGTGGTACCACCCTACAGCTTAGAGACGTGGATGGATTAAAAACTGTGGGGAAAGAGAGGAAGCCAGTTAGCCTAGACATTCCCTGTGCCCATTCTAGTTAAGTCAGTTCAGCGGCTGCTGGAATCTCAGTGTTGGCTGGGTTTAGGGACCTACTGGGTTACATCTTCAAGCCTGACCTTGACCCCGGAGAGTGTCTGATCCACATTTCATCTCCTAGTGCTGGTATTCTGTCTGAGAGCGAAAAAGGATGATAAAAATGTGACCTTTAGTGATCTTCAGTTCTGGCTTACCAGGAGAATAGATTTCATTTCAGATCTAGCCTAAAGCGTGAGTGTCAGAACACGTGGCGAGCATTCGTGAAGGAGCTAGCGCCACAGACACAGCCAAGGTTCGCCATGGTGGGCCGCTGAAGGGCCCACCTCTGGACCGCTCAAAACAAACGTGATGCAACCTTTCTCTGACTTCCCGACTTTGGGGTTTTATTGAAGGAAACAATAAAGGGCTTACACTTTGCTGGATTGGAGAAAGTGGAAGATTTTACCCCCTGCATCTGGGAGTTGAAAATTAAGGTCAAAGAAACCGTGATAAAAGGCATTCCATTTTGAATTCATGGCGAGGCTCATGCAGAGAGACAGGAAGGGCAGCTGATCTGTGAGGTGGGCAAGCAAACCCATGCTGCTTCTGTTCTTGGCATGTGAAGACAGACTCTGTGGAGGAAATAATAAAAGCTACACTTCACAGGCAGTAGGTTGGCTTTTCCTGGTCTGGCCTACAGTTATGAGAGTCACATCTGAGCCACTTGTGCAAAAATCTCATTCCTTTCAGCAACTCCCCACACTATTTTACCTGTACTTTCCCTAGACTTTTGAATTTATTATCTATGATTTTTTCATTTCCCACTGGATATTTATCATGTTTTCCTGCTTCCAATCTATGCAAGTTGGTTCTATTTCTGATCTCTGACTGTGTCTATTGTGGAGAAAACATTTTTCTTCTTCTTCTGTTCCCTGGAGGGCTGCATTTTAATCTCCTTTATCATAGCCTTGTTATCACAAGCCGAGTAGCTGCTATCCTGAGTGTTTACAAGGCAGATTTCTATTAGTAGCCAGTGTAGTTCTTCCTAAGTTAATGTTTTCTGGGTCTTTCTCAATGGAATTCTGAGCATCTCCATTTGGTGTGGGGAGATTGGTGATTGGAGTTGTGTGTGTGTGTGTGTGTGTGTGTGTGTGTGTGTGTGTGTGTGTGAGAGAGAGAGAGAGAGAGAGAGAGAGAGAGAGAGTAGAGAGACTTGATGTGGAATCCCAAGCTGTGAGTGAACTTGTATAAAAAAGCTTTCTCACATCTCTGTGAGTTCGAGGCCAGCCTGGTCTACAGAGCGAGTTCTAGGGAAGCCTGGGCTACATAGAGAAACCCTGTCTGGAAAACAAAACCAAACCAAACAAAAAAAGTTCCTCATGAGTCTTCAGTTTTCTACCTTTTTTTTTTTTCTTTGGTTTTTCGAGACAGGGTTTCTCTGTGGCTTTGGAGGCTGTCCTGGAGCTAGCTCTTGTAGACCAGGCTGGGCTCGAACTCACAGAGATCTGCCTGCCTCTGCCTCCCGAGTGCTGGGATTAAAGGCGTGTGCCACCACCGCCCGGCCAGTTTTCTCCCTTTGTATTATGCAGTCCAGACCCTTCCAAAAAATCTTAATGTGAAGTGTTTCCCACTGTTCTTTCCCATCTTGAGAACTGAATGAGTGAGCAAAATAATGAACTACTGAGGTAACAAAGCAAGGTGATGTTCAGCCTTGCACCTTACAAAGTGATCTGATGCTTGACCATGATGGGAGAGGACAGGTTCCCTGTGTGTGGGGGGAACTGGCCTGAGGCAGATTTGTCGAGCAGTTAGTGGTCTTGTCAGGACCCTTGTCTCCTGCATACTCATCTAGTTTCCTAATCTGCCTCTAGGCTCTCCAGATTCTTCGTGCTAGTTTTTACTGTATTAATTTTTAGGTCACAATTGATCCTCTCCCCTAAACACATTTGCTGTCCACCATTGAGTTAAATAAGTTGAAGGCTCAAACAGCTAGGGTGTTTTTAGGCATGTGTTTGACACCCAAGAGAAGTGCATTTCAGAGTGAACTTGAGGAGCTGGAGTGGAGGGTCCTCCTGGGATTGTGAGTCTATGAGGAAAAGTAGGAGAATCCTGTTAGAGACTGAAATATGTTTCCTTTGTGTTTATGGTAGAGGGAAGGACTCCAGGGCCTGATGGAGGGCCTCTAAGTGGCTGTGTGCCTAACATGAAGGATGGCTCATGCAGATGAAGTTATCATCTTTCTATGAAGGAAAGTGCTAAGGTCATAGATAGGACATGACCATGTGCTCATGTGGAATAATCTGGTTTCTTGCAAAAGACTTGCTGAAGCATCTTTTCTCTGTTGATCTCCCATGCTGCTGGAAAGGCCCATACTTCTTGCCTCTGTGGATTTAAGTATAGTTTTGCACAACCCTTGTCAAAGGAAATCATGTTAACAGAGGAACATGTAAATAAAAACCCTGACTAGGGATTAGAATACACGCTAGATCATAGGCCTTAAAAATGCAACTGCCTTGAGAGGTCAAATGACAAAACCTTTAAGTGAAGCTTTTTGTTCTCTCTTCCTCCAACCTTATAGACAGGATCTATGAATGTATGTAATATGTGTATGTATGTATCTATCATCTATCTGTTCATCATTTGTCTATCTACCTATTAACTATTTACTTATCATTTGTCCATCTTTTATCTATCTTTTTCATTATCATCTATTTTTTTTCTCTCTCTCATCTATCTCTATCTATCCCATTGTTCCTATTTTCTGGGCAATTATGACAATACACTTGCCAGTTGAGTTTGGAAGGAGATATCTGTGATCTTCCCTCCATCACTTTAAGATAGTGAAGGTTCAGATTGTGTTCAGGAGAAGTGATTCAACACCCTGTTGCTAGCCTCATGATTGTCCAGAAGTTACTCTGCTGCCTCATTTCTGGTCAGCATGGATGAACCTCTTTTCAAGTTTGTTCTGGAGGTTTTAACTCCTCTTCATGTCTATCAGTGTATTAGCTGCGACAGGCTAAGCTATATATACTGTAATAAGAAACATACCCTGAAATGTCCATGGCTAGGACAAAGTCTATTTCTTATCCACGTACATCTGATGTTGGTCAGCTGGGGTTCTCTTCCAAAAAATGATGTGTTTAATAAATGGTATAATCTCTGCAATTATCACTGATAAACACAAGAGGGATCTGAAAAATTGTGAGCTGATGAGATCAGACTGTTATGGGTTTGAATTCTCCACATAAGCTCATTCCCTGAAAATGCAAAGTTTGAGGGGAAGTACACGGTGCACCACCCATAAAGACTCCCATTTCGGAGCCTGAGATACAGAAAGTACTCAGTGAATGCTAATTCCATTTACTCCCCCATCTCACTATGTTAGATAAATGTGCAGTGGATAAAGAGAACAAGACCATAATCCAATGTATCCTTTACATACCTTACATGTCTCTCATGGATATGTGTGTGTGTCTATGTATGCGTACACACATATATACGTAGGTACACAAACACACACACACACACACACACACACACACACACACACACACACACACACACACACACACACACACACACACACACACTGTAGAGTAAGAGATGGAAGCTGCCAAAATTTCATATTCATTCCTTTTGTTCTGTCCTTTGGCTCATCTGTAGATGTAACATTGACAAATTTAAACAGAAGCATCTCTGGCCATCACAAGACTGAGCTGGAGAAATAATCATGCTCCCCCTTTCTAATTAATCTAGCTATTCCTCAGAGCAACTTTAACAAGCAGAGAGATGAAACATTCCAATTATTTTTCTATAGTACTGTAATCCTTTTCCAGGAGTGTTCCTGTAATGCCTGCTCTCCTCATCAGACAGTGAAGAAAAAAATAACCAGTTTTGACTCAACAGGCTTCTCCTTCTCGTTGGAGAGGTGGGGAGAAGCAATCCATCCGGAGCCTTGATTCTCTCAGCAGCTGTGACTTCAGAAGGACACTTTTGCTTTTGAGTTCTGAGGCCTCCTGCAATTGATCTGTTTCCTGCAGGGCCATGCCTCACCATGGCATTTAGAATCAGTGGCTGCTTCCCTTCTGATGAACTTGACACATTGCGAAGTGGGAGGGGAAAGCTAAATGGCGAAGGAGGAAAACAGGTGAGGTGGGGAACACAGATGCAGCAAAAGAAAAAAAGGGCATGGAGCAGTGGCAGATGCTTGGCAAGCCCCAAGGTTTCAGCTCAGAAAAAAGATAAAGTGAACCCGGAGAGATGGCTCAGCAGTTAAGAGCATTTGCTGCTCTTATGGAAGAGCAGAATTTGGTTCCCAGCACCCACACTGTAACTTACAATAGCCTGTAAATCCAGCTCCACTGGAACCAACACCTTCTTCTTGCCTTTGCATGCATGTGCCCGCACACGTCTTGAATAGTTAGGGTGGAGGAAAAAACCTGACCTAGTTTTGTGGATTTTGGGAGTTGATTTTGAGTCTTATGGTTACCATTTTTAACTATTTAACTATGTGCTCTTAATTGCCAAAATAAATGTTCTGAGATTAAAAAATAAGTGAAAGAACCAGGTGGAATGAGAAGCATCATGTAAATATCAATTATTTTTTAGCCATTTTATAAAAAAAGAAGTCAGATAAACATAGAGTCAGCTTGAGAAATAGCAGGAGAAACAATGCTTATGTTCATTTAGGACAATTTCTGAATACATATTTCATATGGGACAAGTTTAGTGAAGGATCTTAGTCATTGGGAGGATAAACAGAAAGCAGGCCCGTCCTTCTGAATGATTGCCGGCAGCTTCACACCACTCCAGCCTTGCAGAAGGGTTCCCTGAGGTCTTGGTTTCATCTTCTGATCTCTCACATTTTGCTAATTAGGAAGCCTCTCTCTGCTAAGTTCTGGGGGGGTTGAAACATCATTCTCTTGCTTAAGTCAGAGCAACTGGCCACTCCTACCACTTCCACATCCCCTTGTGTCTGGAGGAGGTGCAATGAATCCCCATTAATACAGGGATGTTATCTCTTTCTTCTGGGCTGGTCTGTATCATTGAACTACTTATTTTCCTGTGGGCCAGTATGATCAGAGTTGTTGATGGGCAACCAGTGTCTAAATTACCCTGGGCAATCGTGTCCTTTGGAGACTTTTTACCTGACCGTCAGCAGGAGGCTTCCCAGTAGGCCCTTCTGCTCACAGTCTACTTCTACTTAAATGTCATGGTGGAAAGCAGGCAGACCATTGAGGACTGTTACTCCCAAGAAGAAAGATATTTTGAATTTGAGAATGGGAAATTCTATCTTTTTTTTTTCTTGGCTGTGTCCTAAAGTTATCAAAACTAGGAAAAATGAGGAGGGGAATATATTTTTCTAGAGCTTAATATGTATATTAATAAGCAAATATATAATATATTATTCACATATATATCTAACTTACCTATTTAATATCATCACCTATTTATCTATTATGTGTTTATCATCTATTTACCAACTATATATCTATAATGTATCATTTATCTGTCTATAAACCATCTATTTATGCATCTATGTATCTATGTACTTATCATTATTTTACCACAGAAAGTCTGAAAATTTTAAGCACAATTAACTTGAAATTTCTTTCTGTAAAATGTTTCCTTTTATGATAAAGAGTATAATGTGCATGATGTTCTATGTTTTTTTAAATAAACTTTTGGGAATTTTAAGTGACTGCCTGATATTTTCCAAAGATGAGCATGATGGGTAATATAGAAGGTAGCATGAAATGAAATATAAGACAGAATAATGGAGTAGCATTCCATTTGTATTTTAATAAATAAAGCTTGCCTGAGGATCAGAATGTAAAACAGCCCCACTGGTCCTGTCTACAGAATCCATTCTGGAAGCTGGAAGTTTCTTGTGCTTGACCTTAGCCTTGATGAAGTGGAGCTGGTGGTTGATGCTTTTATTAAGCAACTCCTTAGTCAAAATTATTGTACTTTCAAGATTCCCTGTTAAGATATGGGAAACTCACATGGAATGTTTGTTTGAGTTTGTCTCTGGGTTTGTTACCTTATAATTGTCTTTTCCTTTAATGCTGGCATTATCCAGTACTTAATTCCAGGCTCATTTAGGACTTATTTCACAATTAGGAGAGGAACATTGATTATGTTAGAAAAGTTCCATCCATCTCTTTCCTTTGTCTCTTCAGGCCTGCACTCACTGCTTTGTGATGGTTAGAACCAATGTAATTAGACAG
Organism: Ondatra zibethicus; assembly: GCA_004026605.1. Taxonomy (NCBI): domain Eukaryota; kingdom Metazoa; phylum Chordata; class Mammalia; order Rodentia; family Cricetidae; genus Ondatra; species Ondatra zibethicus. Next base: position 7,770 of record PVIU01030396.1, on the reverse strand, counting down.
ATGTCCCTGAGAAATGTTGGAGTGCAGAATCTCAGGTAGCAGCATAGTATCCAATTCTAGGAAAAGGCCTACAATCACCACTTTTTAAAATTCTTTTTAAAGTATAACCAACTTCTTTCCCATCTGTTGATAAAATTCTGTTTGAAAAGTTCTTCAAAGACAACCACTCAGTAAACTACTTTCATTCAAATTAGAAAAGTGGAGACTCTTAAAGTTGGAAGAAGCCTCAAGACCTCTGTAGAGTAGTGAGTTGCCCTGTCTTGACCATGCTCAGGATAGAAGACCGGAAAGAAACCAGAATCATTCTTGGGATTCAGGCTGTCAGAAACTGGGGCCTCATGAAGCTGGGGATGGTGCCCTTGTCTTTGAAGCTTGAGCCTCTCACCTGTTAGAGAACCTCACATCAGGCTGGGCGTTCTGCATTGCGGCGCTTCCTGCTCCTATCATCAGTATCTAGGTATACACTTGGAAACTGCAATTCCTGCTACTGCTAGGAGCTAAGGAATCTGTTCCTAGGTTTATACAAGAGTCATAGCACTGGTGGAGTTAAGGGTTCTGATGCAGAAAGCCTGCATAAGAGCTGTAACACTATAGGTATCACTTGTTGCTGTTCCCACTTGCTTGCTGTTGTTCAGGGTCTTGGGATATAAAAAAATGCCGAAGACTAGCACTTCAAGAACTTTTTCTGTGTACCCACAATTTCTGTCTGGTAGACCAGTTGGCTGGCAACACAGATACGATATGATCAAACTTAGGGTAGAGTAGGATCGTATCTCTTGTTCATTAAAACTTCTAAGCTTTCGTTTCATCTCTTCTGTACGTTTTTGTCAGATACTAAGTCATATTCTCTCTGTACTAACATATTTAAATGGATCTCAGGATAAAATTTTGCATTGGTAAACACTAAATTGCATATTCTAGTCTACCCATTTTATATATTTTCTTTATAAATATTGAATTTTGTATTTTAATTTTCTTTAATTAAACCCAGTTTTAAGTATTGGTTTCTCCTAGAAATTTACAATAATTTCTAGAGTTTTGTTCTGTATGAAAAGTAGATTATATTTCTGACTTCTTATCTTCTATACAGAGAGATATTTGACAGATTCATAAATTTTTATACTTAGAAAAATTTGCTCATGATGCTGTACATCCTAATTTTTATGTTTTAAGCATATACTATTCTTGTTTTTTCCATTCTCTTAATTCAAGAATTTAAATACTTCTTTGTTTGGTAATATCCACATTTCCTGTATTATATGCCTTTTAAATAATTTCTCCCTTCTAATTTAATTTTAGAGGTTAGTTGTGGTGACATTTTCAATTATTTCTTCCATGTCCTTTCTCTTAAATTCTTCCAGAATGCTTGAGAATGTGTCGTTGTCTTTTCTTGATCAATTCTAGGGATTGTATAAATGATCTCTAACATTACCAACTCAGTAAAGGAGGTTATTTCCTCTTTTCTCTGTTTTTGTACCACTGGATCCAGTTACTGCTTGCTGGTATAAACGTGGTCTTTTCATATTTCCTGGATGCTCATGCCACACAGGTGACAAAGCATTCACTGTGTCTTCCCCATCTTTTCTTTCTGACCATGTATGGTGGCAGGCCTTCCATATGTGAGTGAATGGGAAACAGACTAACCAGTGGAGCTTTGGTCTGGCCTTGGAAGAGCAAAATGGGTTTTCTAGAGTTTGATGGCTTTTTTGTTCCGCAGGTTGGTAGATCCACAAGCTGGAAGCTGCATTGGCCTCTGGATCATAGTTATGGCAGAGTGCAGGTTGTGTGCGAAGTGAACCTCTGCTCTGCTAAGCCACCAACTAAGCCTAGAGTGATCTACCCAGACTAAAATAGCAGTTGCTAGGCACTGTGATACAGAAGATTCTGTGACAGGTAAACCAGGAGAGCACTTGGTTCTCTTGGCACAGCTTGTTATTACCATGTGAGCATCACAAGGGCAGGCAACGTTGGCACATCCCTGGTTTTACACTGGTGGAGGCAATTTTCCCAGCTATCTTGATTTGAAATGTTTCCTAGACGTTTTTTAAAAGAACCTTCTATTTCTTATCATACCATTGAAGCTTGGTTTTCCAGAACGCAAACATAGATGCAATTTTTAGTTCCAAGAGTATCTCTACTTTTAGATTCAGCTAAGAGTTTCCAAAAACAAAACAAAACAAACAAACAAACAAACAAAAACCCCACCAAAACTCTAGAAAGTCCATTTTGCTTTTCCAAGGTCTGACTAAAAACTCACTGGTTAGAATCTTCTCCATTCACTCAGTGATTCTTTTTTCCTTTCTCCTTGCCTTCTTTTCTCTCTCCCTTCCCCGCTTCCCTTCCTCTCTCTCTTCCTCCCTCCATTCCCTTGCCCTCTCTGTCTTTCTTTCAAGCTCTGAATGCTAGAGGCTTCTATTTAGCTCTCTGGCCAAATGTGGCTGATAGCTGACTTCCTCAAACTGGGCTTCAACAGCAGAAAATCTGCCCAGAGAAGAACTGGGCAGGTTTTTAGCTTCAGGGTAATCCCAGGGCAGCTCACAGCTTCCTCTCCTTAGATGCCTGCTACAGGAGTTGTTTGGAATGGTGACCAAGTGTGGCTTCCTAAAATGATTTTGTGCCATGTCTGAGTGAAACAGACTTTCACGATGCTTCAAAACTGTTCTCATTCCTTGTAATCAGAGGTAAGGGGCCAACTCCAGAGCCTTCCAAAGAAAGGCCTATGGTTTGGTCTCGATTTTAACTGCTGAGAGATGTGGCTGACAGGCTCTATCATCACCTTTGGAAACCCGAGCTGGTCCCAGCAGGCAACTGTACCTTTTGGCTGGAGTGGCAATTGCCTGATTTGTTTCTAAAACCACCCAAAGTTAAGGAAATCAGAGTGTTAAAACTTTTAGGAACAATGGACTGTTCCTAATTTTATATTAAGGACAAAATGCTGTTTTATTCTTATTGAGGAAGGTAGATGCCTATTTCTGAAATCTGAAAGTAGCACATTTTTGTTATTGGCACCAAGATTGGGCTTTTTTTTTTTTCCAAATTGTAATGATCTTTTTTTTAGGCTGGGACGTAACACTGGAGAGGGCTTTCAACTGTCCCTTCTCTTTGATCATCATAATGGAATAATTACCATATACACTTGAATGTTCTATTTATGCTAATGCAGTGGTTATAGAGAATGATACAACAGCGTGCAGATTATATGCTTGCATTAAGCTTGGGAAAAAGGAGGCCAAGTTGAAGTAATTTCATCTCATTAGTTTTGTAATTATTTCCTCTTCGTTAATGCTTCTTGAGAAGTCATATTCAAAGCTGGTGTTTGTTGAATAAAATTGCTCTTTCTTGGGCTGGATCATAAAGCCCGCAAGGCCAAGAAACATTTAGTGTCTACTCTTCTGTATTTATAAGAGAGGCTAAGTTTTTTCACTTGGTAAAAAATATTTAAAATGATTAAGTTGGAAGTTTATTTTTCTGTGATTTTTAGGTGTGGAGATGAAGCTGCTGTCCAAGGCAGGAGAAACGCTCTGTTTTATAAATTGTGATTAATACAGAGCCCTTCTTACCAACTGAGCCAGTTTGTATGCCTTCTAACCCTAATGTTTTTTTTTTTTGGCTTGCTTGCTTTGTTTTTGTTTTGCTCTAAGGTCCCACTCTGTTGTGTAGCAATTTCATCAGAATTGAAACATTCTTTCCTGAAAGGAGCTAAGCTGGGAGCTCCTAATGACTCAGGAAGAAGATAAAGCTCACAGGATCAACAGGACTCCCACCAAGACTGTGTGATCAATCAAGAGTGCTGTGGAGAAGAGACTGATCAGTTGAGCTGCCCACAAGTCACACGGGAGCGCCAGAGATGCAGCTTTCAAGAGTCAAGAGTCATCATTTATCCTTGGTGGGCTTTTGCTCCTATATCATCCCTTTTCTTGTGAGTACCCCGTCACCCAAGTAACCCCAGTAAACTACCGGTTCACTGAGCTAGACTTTGAAGGAATAATTTCTTTAGTCTTTGGTGCTCTACCTGGGGCAAATAAATATTTGCTTATATGTCTCCAGGGAAAGTCATACAACATCATCAGGCTGGTCTTGAAATCATAATCCTCCTGCCTCTCCCTTCCAAATGTTGGAATTAAATTTATGAACCATTACACTCAGCTTCTATGTCTCAACCATTGGTTGTATCACCATGCCCAATTGCCAACTGACTTTTAACATGGCTTCTGAAAGTAAACCAAGCAACTAACGAATGAACCAACCAATCAACAATTGTAGGGGGAAAAAAGTAAAGTGAAATTTGATGAGTATATAGTATTTGCATGTTAATAAAAAACTTAAAAATAGATTATCTCTGCAATAACTTTAACCCTCCACTCCAATACTCAGGAAACATCAGGGAAGGGAGGGTGGGAAGAATGTAAGAGGGGTAGGATGGTATGGAGTGTGATGAAATGCTGGCTTATGAATATGACAGGGATGTCACATTGTTGCACATGAACTCACGGCAGTTCTGGCTGCCTGCATGAGACCTACACAGGATCAAGCCAGTTAAGAATGCAGCATACTATAAAGGTACAAAAAGCTTATAGAACACAAAAAAGACTGGACTAGAAAAGAAAGTCGTTGAGCCACATAATAATCAAAACCCCAAACACACAGAACAAAGGAAGAATATGAAAAGCTCCAAGAGAAGAAAGCCAAGTAACATATAAAGGCAGCTTTATTAAAATTACATCTGAATTCTCAATGAAGACTCTAAAAGCCAAAATGGCCTGGGTAAATATCTTACAGAGACCATAGATGGCAGCCCAGACTACTACACCAAACAAAACTTTCAATAGATGGAGAAAACAAGGTATTTCATAAAAAAGTCAAATTTGAACAAAGACCAAATCCAGGTCTACAGAAGGTACTAGAAGGAAAACTCCAATCTAAGGAGGTTAACCACACCCACAAAAACAGGGACAATAAATAATCTTGCACAAGAACCCTAAAAAGGGAAACACACACACACACACACACTCACATACACACACAGGTGTACACACTACCACCACCAAAATAACAGGAATTGGCAATCATTGGTCATTAATATCTCTGAATATCAATGGACTCAGTTTCCCAATAAAAAGACACAGGCTAACAGAATGAATATAAAAAATAGGACCCATCCTTCTGCTGCATACATAAAACACACCTCAACATCAAAGATAGACATTACCTCAGAGTAAAGGGCTGGAATAATATTTTTCAAGCAAATGGATCTAAAAATCAAATGGGTGTAGCCATATTAATATCTAAAAAAATAGACTTCAAACAGAGTTAATCAAAGAGATGGAAAAGGATGCTTCATATTCAGCAAAGAAAAAATCAACCAAGATGAATTTTGATTTCTTAACATTTATGCACCAAGCACAAGGGCAGCTATGTTTGTAAAGGAAACTCTACTAATGTTTAAATCACACATTGAACCTCACACATTGATAGTGAGAGACTTTAATATCCCACTCGTACCAATGGATAGAACATATAGACAAAAACTATACAGAGAAATAATGGAGCTAACAGATGTTACAAACCAAATGAACCTAACAGATATCTTACAGAACATTTTACCCAAGTGCCCCACCAGCACGGCAACTGTAGTTCTTCTGAGCGAGGGACATCGGGATTAACACAAAGCACAACTTCAGGTTCTGCAGACAGGCCTTTATTCCACTTTCTCACACAGTATATATAGCCCTCAGAGGGGAGGCCGAGCCAGCAAAAGCAGGAAGCTCACCACCGCAACTCACATGGCATAGGGGTAAACATCCTTAGAAACATTGCTGAAAACAACAGATTGTTCCTGCTTTTGTTCCTGTTTTCAAACAACCACAAGAGTGCAAAACAGATCAAGTTGGGGTGCGAAGGCCTGTCCTCTAGGGACCCAACAATTCCCCCTTTTTATTTTAAAAGCATGAGAGCCCCTGTCTTAGGACTCCCCAGGATAGAGACTCTTACCCGTTTATGGGAGGCCTTAATCCCTGTCTTAGGTGAGCGCTCTATACCAGGACAGTTGCCCGTCATAGGGATCCCTCATGACTTCTGCAGCTTCTGCAGCCAGAATTGGGGTGCTTCGTGATTACTGTAAGACAGCCCGAGCAACACTTGTTGAGTGACAGTGTGCTGTGCGAGGGAGGGATTGCTGCATAAAGCGGAAGAGAATCCAAAAACAGATAACCCCAATAGCAATATCAGTGCAAGGGAGAGCATTCCAGACAATTGCTGGACCCAGCCCCTAAGCTGGGCCATGGCATTCCACTAACTGGATCCAGACACAGCAGGGTCCCGTGTGCTAGTAATACTAACAATATGATGAGCTGTCTGCAGGGTAAAATTCAAAAAGGAGGAATTCCAAGGGCCATCCAAACATGCATTCAACTGTTCAACCACATCAGAAGCACCCACAGCATCAGCAGGCACAACACAAGCTGCACGACAAGAATGAGAACGAAACACCCACTGCAGGAGCCAAAGGGAATCCACCCACTCCTGCAAAAATGCATTCCATCAATCCAAATTCAAAAGTCCACAAGCAATATGAGAGTCCAGAGCACTCCATGTCCGCAGGGCCCTGCCAACCTCCCCAGACAACACAGTCTCTGCAGTCACAGCCGTCTGTGAAATGGCAGCTCCAGCAACTGTAGCTGCTGTAGCAATAGCAGCAATAATTGCAGCTGTTATCCCCAAGTCTCTCCGCTGTTGATAAAGGATGATCTCCTGATGTTCTTGAGACACCAGCACTGGCAGAGGAATCACAGTAGGCACTCAAACGATCAAGGCTCCATCAGAACCATCCCATCAATTACTCAGCTTGCAGATCCTGGAAGAACAATTAAGAATATCGCTCCCCAAAGTGCCATTCCACAATACAAAGAAAAATGGGGCAAGAACGCAAGCAGAGGGTCGAATAGTCATATTGTTTCCAGCAGTATAATTTATCTTTAGCAAAAAGATCTGTTTGGTTAAAACTGGCAGTGGCATTAAAAAATAATTACTCATACCGGGGAAAGGTGGAATTTTTCATTGTGGGCCTATGTCCATACCACCACATGTCTTCCCTACCTTTTACCATATCAGGCTCTTGAGTGATACATTCTCCCCACATAACTGTGGGGTGGTGAATAAAATTTCTATCAGCATCCCAACACCGAGGAGCAGGCTTTGGACAATAGGTCAAATCATCTTTCAGGATGAGATGCAGTATATTTCTCACCCTACTATGAATATGATTCCATGATGAAAGGAGGACTCCTTCACCAATGACAGGTCAGCAAAAAGTGAGGGAAAGAAGGGGCTATTTTTACTAACTGGCATTAAAAGTGGGTGGTTTCTCACCAGACTCCACATCACCCGTGATTCTGCTGTTGTTACCAGAGTCATCACCTGAAGAAGAAGGAGCGTCACAGTCTTCATCCTGGGTCACCGTCGTACGCACTGCTATGGAACCCAAATTGGTTTATCAACTCCTGGAGGAAAACCACATACAGCCACCCTCACCTTTGCCAACAAGGGGGTTGGTTCCATCCATCTTCCTGTTTGCAGATCTTTCCAACGAACCCATCCTAGGCTCTGAGCCCTAACTTGTGTATGGCGCTCCATAGGCGAGTGCCCTTCAGCATCCACAGTCAAAAATTTCAAAATAAAGAGAATGGTGGATAATTGAGTTGCTGGGGAGAATATGAACTCTCCCCTTTTTATTTTTTGAAAATATTGCTTGAGGGTCTGATTGAGGGTCTT
>PVIU01030395.1:0-16166 GCA_004026605.1 Ondatra zibethicus | reverse complement strand
TTTTTTTTTTTTTGTACCTTACAGACATTTCTATGTATTATTTCCTAATTGGTCTTGAGGGTCTTAGGAGGTACAATAGTATAGGCTTCAGGAAATTAACTAAAGGGAAACTCCATATAAGCAACTTTGGGGAGGCCATCATCCATGGTGGATGTAGACTGACTGGATGGAGCAGCTGTTTTGGGCTTCTTCACACTCCTGTACACAGCTCCTCCACCCATGAGAGCAGGGGTAAGTACATTCAATAAACTCTACTTCCCTATTGGGAACCTTTGATGGAATTAGACTTTGCTTTATTGTTGGCATCTTAAGGAGTAGAAACTGTTTATTTCTCCTAAGAAAAGGCATTCCCTAAAACAATGATATTTCTGAAAACGTTTAGCGCATAGTTCTTAATGAAGATTTTTACTTTTTCCTTAAAATTAAATATTCCTATATACCCACATTCAAACTGATCATGTTGTCCCTGAATGTGAAAAGGTAGAAATAGAAGTAACAACTGACTTTCATATAATATAACACTGCTTCTGAGGGTCTTCTGGTAGAGTATTTCATTCATTTCTCACCTTTGATGGTGCTCAAAAGTGAATAGTCACTCGTTTTGTAGTATTGCTGCTTAGATTAGTCTTTCCTTCACTTCTAAGAGTCAATAGTTTTGTTTTTGTGTCTGTGAGACTCATGCAAAGCTGCTGCACATATTAGTATGTGAGTTATCTTTTTCCTTTTTCTTGCTGAGATCATTTTGGTTATTTGTCATTTTAATAAATGTTATTAACATTTATGTAGAACTATTTATGCATATATGTTTTCACTATATTAAAACATACAGCGTAGTGAAAATTTTAGATCATATGATAACTGTTTAAAAGAAAGGACTCCTGTTTTTGATCATTATACCTATTGCCATGTGGGATCTCTTTCATTTCATGTATTCTAGTTCCCAGTTCTTACAATTATATCTTGTGTTATTGTAGTACTCATCAAAAAAGTGTTATATATGCACAGTATAATATTACCTATAAAGAAAAATATAATCATTAAATTTGCAAGCAAATTGTTGGAATTCAAAATGAGTTATTCGTAATAAGGTCATCCAGATCCCTAAAGACAAATTCAATGTTCTCTATCATATGTGCGCTAATCTCAAATCTTGTGTTTTGTGTGTTTTTCTGGAGTACATGTGCACATCAGAAATTCAGACGGAGGATAGTAGATTATAGTTGAGATGAAAGGAGAAAGAGAGAATATTGGGGGTGGAAATGTTCAATGAGGTACTGAAATGATAGGGATGGGAAAATGAGAGGTCATAAGAAGTATTAACCAAAATAAAGTATACACAAGGGACCCTGTGAATTTTCAGCTCATGTAAAAAAAATACAAAGAAGTGTGAAAATGGAACACATGTTATATGACAGGACAGGGATATGGGAATAAAAGTTTTAACTGAGGATAGGAAAATGAAATGTTGAAATAAGGATGAGTTTACCAAAGCTAAAGATGTATGATGAAGCCTTCTGCAGCCCTACTCATAAAAATCTAATTCCTTTTAAAAAAGAAACTTGAAAATGGGTGTTTCATATAGGTTAAATGTTACTTCCAGAAAAAGTGGGTAATTTAAGTGAAAAATCTCAGTGCCATGAACAAGTTACCTCTCTACAAGTTGTCAGTGAGATCTTAGAAGTACCAAAAACAAAACAGGTTACTTCCCTTGCTGTTAGTTTACCCGTCATAACTATATAGTAAGTACCTAGTAAGTACCTTTTGCTGAACAAACTATATACTTCAATTGCAGTACATAGATAAATCAATAATGAACTGGCCAGGATACTAATTTCCTGCTGGATAGCTTTCAATCTGCTGCTTGTGTATGGAAGACATCACTGGTTTTACTCAGCACTGTACCATGAATGCTAAAATAATGATCTGCCAGGCAAGATGTACCCACTAGTACAATAATTGCAAGATGGGGAGAATGCTTATGCCCTTGTGGAAGACCCCACACATCCAAATTTGTTACTCACATTAACCAAAATACAGAAGCAGACTAGGTATTCATAAAAGATAGATAATGAAGATATGGTACACACATACAATAGATTTTATTTATCCATAAAGACAAAGAAATTATGAAAATATCGGCAAAATGGAAGCATCTGGAGATGCTTATGTTAAGCTAAATAAGGCAGACTTTGAAAGACAGATATGTTCCTGTCACATGTCGAGTCTAGATTTTAGCTATTTGCGTACTATCTAGATGACATGAAACCAGAAAGGTAACTGTGTTGGTTGGTTTTCTGCTGCTGTGATGCAGACTCTAACATAGGCAGCTGGAGGGAGGACGGGTCATTTTGACCCACAGTTCAAAATTACATGCCATCACGATAGGGAAGAGCTGATGGCATTTGCAGTAAGAAGAAAGCACTAAATGTTTGTGCTTACCTAGATTTCTCCTTTTTATGCAGTCTGCTCCAGGGCATGAAGCCACTCACAGTGGACAGATCTTCTCACCTCAATTAACATAATTAAATTAATTCCCTACTAATTCCAGATATTATCAAGTTGGCAATAGATATTAACCATCAAGGAACTACGAAAGAAGAATGGTTTTTTGAGGGAGGAAAGGAATCATCAAGAGGGTTCACGAAGAACAGGGGAGGGTAATGAGAAATTAATAACATAGCATAATAGTATGTACTTAACATGAAATTATGAGCAGCATTTCTTTGTGTGGTAAGGCAAAATAATTTTAAAATGTTAAAAATTAAAAACAACCTTTGATTGGATTGTTTGCCATATTTTTTGAGGTGTAAGCATATATTTGGTGTGAAGGCTTAAGTATTTTATACATAAATAAATATTTTTCCAGTCTTAGGCTCCCATTTTTATATTTTATCTGTTTCTCCTTTTCTTTCTTCCTCCTTCCTTCACTTCTTTCTTTGTTTCCTTTCTTTCTTTTTCAAGACAGGATTTCTCTGTCTAACACTCCTAATTTTCCTGAAACTTGCTTTGTAGACCAGGCTGGCCTCGAACTCACAGAGATCCACCTGCTTCTGCCTCCTGAGTGCTGGGATTAAATGTATGCACCACTACCACCTGGCCCACATTCATTTTCTTAAAAATATTTTGAAATGGATTTTTTTTATTTTACTATATTAAAAGTGTTTCAGGTTTGTGTATGTTTCAGTTCTCTCCAACTGTATCTCAAACATATTTTTTGATTTACTGGTAAAATAAACATCAGCTAAATTAAGATGAAAATTTCACATCTTTTACAAATTTGTCCAGGTTTGTACTCATTATACATAATGAAGAATTTAACAGAGATATCTGCTTAGAAGTTAGCATGTATTTTGACTGCAGTGCCCTCTGTTCTCACCTCTGCCCTCTTTCCCTCTCACCAGTCACTTCCGTTCCCAAGACAGTCTTGTTTCCACATCCATATTACGAATATATACATAATATTTTTCTCCCATAGATTCCACAAATCAGAGAAAATGTGATATTTATTTTTCTAACTTATTTGCCTAATATGACAATCTACAGTTGCATGCAGATAGATTCAGGCACACTGGTGAAGTGGTAGCCATGATCCTCAAAGAAGCAGGTAGCCATGGTTCCTGTACATGTGAACATATATGGATGTTTATAAATGTGAGGGGAATTAGCTTTCAAAATTACACCATTATGTGTGCCATAAAAGAAAATGAGATTTCTCTATAAACGTTGGTAGTTAACAACTTTTCCAGTGTTGAAGGGAAGATGATGAATATAATTACCTGACATTTACAGACAGATTACTTCTCAGTAAATTCTATTTTACTTCAGGTTCTTCAAAAATTATGCTCTTCTTGCCAAATTAAGTCCCTATTCATTATATACTAAAAACTCCACTCCATTTTATCAACACTTTAGTCCCTTATCTGATTGGTTTGGTTTTAGAATTACATCACTCTCATTTCAATGGGTGAGTGTGATCATTTTGACAATGTTTCCATTGTGTCAGTACAGACGGAGCTCAGGATTTTTAGGTAGTTCTAACCACACTGAAACTTAAACTATCCATGAACACTACAAGCCTATTAGTACATCTTTACTTTATGTGTGTTATAATATATGCCTTTAAAATGAAATTCTGTGGTATGCATTTTCAGCCTTGTGGAAACATAACTGATGAATAAAATTGTATGCTATCACCCCTTTGCAGTCTGAAATCCTATATATATTTGTAAGTCTACCAAGCTGTGAATCAAATACACATACACATGTGCACGCGCACGCACACACACATTATTTTCATGGTAGTTATTTTTAATACTTTTATCTTTTAACATTCATTCTCCAGTTAAATGATATATATATATATATATACCACCATTGCAGAATCATAATGTTCTGAATCTGACTGTATACTTACTCTTAATTGGTGAAATTTATATTTTCTTACCTTTCCAAATGTTTTGTGTGTGAATAATTCCATTATTTTGACTTTTATGACTTCTTTAATGGTTTTTAGCTAAGTGAACTGCACAGGGCCTTTTTTGTTTCTTGTTTGTAACAGGTGTTAGTTTGTTGCATAAAGTGACTTTTGACTCACTATGTAATCCAGGCTAATCTCAAATTCATGACTCTATTGCCTCTGCTTCCTAAGTCCTCTGTTGACTATTGGGAAATTGTTTACCTTTATTGCATTTAAATATTTATGTTATATCAACTGGTGTATTGCCTGTGTGGATATTTGCACACTGTGGATGCAGTGCCTATGTAGGCCAGAAGAGGGCATCAAACCTGTTGGAACTGGAGTGACAGATGCCTGTAACCTCTCATGTGGGTGTTGGGGATTGAGCCCAGGACCTCTAGAGCTTTTAATCACCAAGCCATCTCTCTGGGTGTCTTTATTTTTGAAGTAGAGTTTTTCTTGGTAATATATTCTTGCTTGGCAGTTTCTGTATCACTACTTCAAACATAAGTTTCATTCTCTGTTGGTCTGTCAGATTCCTGCTGAGAAATCTACTTGTGAGAATTCTCTTGTATGAGTTCAATTTCTTTTCTCTCACTGCTTTCAAAATTCTCTTTGTCTTAGTGTTTTCTGGATGGATTATATTTTTTCACTAAAATTGTATTCAAGTTAAATTTTTATTAGGATGTAGAAGTCCTTGTATATGGATACCCATATTCTCCAAGATTTAGTAAAATTCTGTCATTATTCTTTTCAATAACCTGCTCCTTACTCTAGTCCTTCTGGAATTTCCATATTGTGACAATGGTCTTACTAGATGGTATCCAGTTATTCACATATCTTTGTTCAGTGCTATTTTTTCTCTTGAGTTACATATCAAATGACTTTGTTCTAGTTGACAGGGAATATCTCTCGTCTCTGTTTTCCTTTGTTCCTTGTATATGACTGATTTAGAATTTTTGAGTGGTTTCTTCTCTATGACTTCTCTTTTCTGAATGTCTAATTTTGTTTACTATTTTCCTGATTTTACTTCTTTATGTGTCTGTATTCTATCTTCCTGAACTTCATAAAGCAATCGCTTTAATTCTTTATCTAGAAAACAGTAAGTATCCATTTCCTTGGAATTGGTTCATAGAAAACCATTGTATTCTGTTGATGGCATCAAATTTTTATGTTTCCCTGAAGACTTATATTGATGTCTGCATGTTTGATAAGACAATTACCTCTTCCAGATTTCATGGGTGGGTTTGGGTGAAGAAAATTCTTCACTCGTGAATGTGTTCGTGAGTGCCAACCTGTTGTTGTTGCTAACTGTCATTTCTGTATTCAGGGAAGCTCTAGTAATGTACTTATGGAGCTCCATCACTGGAGTTCAGATTCATTGATTCATTGAAGATGAACAGATACTCAGCAACAAAGTGTTCACACTGGGTGACAAGGGTCTTTATTAAGGAATGTTTTGTAGTGTTAGTTGCTGAAGATAGGGAAATCATGGCCAACGTGATCATTATTGGTACCAGTTCTGGAAAAATGTGGTCCTTAAGTAGCACCATGAGTGAAAAGAAATTCTTGGAATAGAATTTGATTATATAGTTAATGTACTTGATCATTTGTTTGTAAAATATTCTGTGATAAATATTTGGTGCATGCAGTAGTATCTGATTAAATAAACCACCATGTTAAATAGATGCCATCATTGCCTCCATTTTATAGGCATGGAAACTGACACATAGGAAGAATAAATGACATACCTGAAGTCATGTAGTAATAGAGAGGTGGATTTCAAATTTGATCTGTTAAGATTTTTATGAGTCTCTTGTATAGCCTCACACTTATTAGCAATGAGTATACTCATGTTTGTGAACAGCAAGCAAAGCATAACCAGTTGTACACTTGGTAATCATAGATATATAACCTGTACTCAAAACATTATTAACCATCTTAGCAACAAGTTACATTCCTTCAAATATTTTTTATGTAGGGTCAGGATTAATACTACTTCACTCAAAGTAACAATTACCTTAGTACAAACATCTTACTTGTCACTAATTCTACTGATCTACTTAACAAACCATCTTGCTGATTCATAAGCATGGTGACCTACATGATGATATAGTATACTATAAAGGCTGAACATTGACCATGAAGTCACATAGATATAGATTCTAATTCTGGGATGGATTTTTTTCTAATTGCACAGTCTTTGGTGAATGGCTTATTTTTTCCTTCCTTTGGTTTTCTCATTCTGGAAATGCAAATGATACTAATGTTACTGTATTTGTTTTGGACTACAAGAAAGAAATTCTAGGGCCATTTAATTTATAAGGAGAAAATGGTTATTTTAATAAAATATTTGGAAATTTCAATTCATAGTATCTGGATCAGTTTAGTATTGATGAGGGACCATTCTCCCTGGATTTGGTTTATGATATAATAATTTGATTGATTTCACAGATAATTCTCTATTAGTACAAATTATTATTAGATGCAGCCAGGATATGCACTTGAAATTAAAACTATTGTATATATAATCTTCTTCATTAGTAGCTTGATTACAAGTCTCATTATTGCGATAAAAGCATCTAATATAGGTACCTACTGTATAATTGTTGTAATGATTGCATTTAGTATGATACTAAAATCCTCATCACAAAACCTGAAATATTGTAACTATTCAAAAATGTTATGAATCAAAATAATAACCTATCTTATAGGTTGTTGTAAAGATTCAGTTGAAGCAAGTATAAATCTCTTAGTGTGGCACCCAGAGAGTACTCTAAAATATTAATTACTAATTATTATTGATGAGGATAATCATTACATATTATTTCTAGGTCTTCCCATTCCTTCTTGATTCAGGATTTTATTTTTCAGGAACTTAACTCTGTATATCTTTATTATTTTATGTTATTTTATGAAGTGATATTTAGTGGGTTATTATTCATTGGTTTGTAAGACTTGATACTGAAGAAAGTTACATCTTTTGTCAAGCTTCATTTTTCTTATCCTATGTTGGATCTTAACTTGATGAGTGATTGTAAGTGTATGATTATTTCAATAACAGTATTGAGGCTCTATAAGTTCAGTATGTATAATACCATATAAAATTTTGAAGTAGCTCAATATGAGTATTCATGATCTGGCATACATATTTGAAATCTTTATTAATATACTTATTGATTAATCTTGATAGTCAACTTAATGCTGTTTGTTAATAAAATCACCATGCAAACTAGTGTCTGATATGTTTGTGAATAATTATGTATATTAGAGTACTTGGGGAGTGATGGTCTACCCTAAATGTGGTGAACATGATTCCATTTGTTAAGGTCTCAGATTGAATGAAAAGGAGAAAGCAAGATGAACACAAGCATTCATTGCTCTCTGCTTCCTGGATGTGGCTGCAATGTGACTAGCCCCCTCAATGTCCTTCCGTTCTGAGTTCACTATATATATGATTCAATATACCCTCAAACTGTGGGGCAAGGTAAATGTTTCCTTCTTTAAGTTGCTTTTGCCTAGTATTTTGTCACAGCAATGTATGAAGTAGCTAATGCAATAGCGTTCATTCTCTGCAGAGTAGATTTGTAGGAATGAGGGGATGTTGTCTACTTGCCTTCTTTGAATCCTTTATATTTTATTTTTCTGTCTTATAATTTTGTTCTTAAATTATTGTTTGAGTAGCCTCATGAAGTCTCTAAGTCATTTTGCATTACAAGGTCAAAGGAATTTTCATAATATATTAAGATATTCTTTGTCATTTACATTTTCTCATGGGAACTGAATTTTCCAGAGTTTGTAATTAAGATAAATTCAGTCCTTTAATGTTAGAATCGGGATGTATAGAAACATAAAAGGGAAACATATAATTATCTTTTGTAGTAGTTGTTAAAATGTAATGGAAATTAAATGGATGCTTTTTGAATGAATAGATATTTTGAAGTTATTCTAGGTTGAATTTCCAACATGAAAAGTACTGACACTTAGTATAAACGTATACATATAAAATGTTCTTTGGAATTCTCCAACATGGTAAGAATAGCCCTGTGACACAAGTGTTTATAAGTGCTGCCTTAGGTTAAAGTCTCAATTCCTTATATGGCTAATTAGCCATTACTTTTTTTCTAGATTTCCATTATTTTCTGTCTCTCACCTAGGGTATGATCTCATGACATTTTCTACTTAATGCTCTTCCATCAAAAGTAAATACTTCTCTTTTTGTTATAATAAAAGCCCCTATACTTGACCCCTGCGTGTAACTCAGTTTCATTTATTAACCCTTTAGGAACTTTACCTCTTCTGGTAAGTATCACATCATATCATAATTGCATGTTTCATCATGTATTCCCTCTAGATCAAAATCTATACAAAAGAAAGGAATATAGGTGATTCATAATGCCTTCTTTTCTATTTCCTAGAACAGCAACTTATCAAACACATGGTTTTATTGTTTTAATAAACAGTTACGTAGTTTATTTATTTATAATAGCTCATAGATATCCCTTCAAGATAGTGGTTAGGGCATGAATTCATTCCTTTTAGTGACTATCATACTTCATATGTGAGGGTATTATATTAATGCAAACAATCTTTTACAGGAAAACACTTCATTTCTATAATGTTAACCATACTATAATTATTTTATTGCAATGAATGATGATGCAATAAACATTCTTATTTATTCATTTTATTTTATTGATGATCGATTTTTTTATACAGTATGAATTCTGATTACAGCTTCCCTCTCTTCTGCTTCTCCGAGTTCCTCTCAACATCTGCAAATGTATAATTTCAAAAGCGAATTGAACTGAAAGTTCAGTAAGCTTCATTTAACAAGGGCAAGATAAGGGTTTCAGAGAGAAAATGACTTCTTGTTTTCAGATAAAATGCCCCAAAAGAGATTTGCAGCAATTTCATTCTTTTGTTTGTCTGCAGTGATTTCAAGGTAAGGCTGCAGACAAATACTTCTTCAAAAACTGATGTCATCAACAGATGTGGTACTGAAATCTGTATTGGAGAACATGCATAATCAATTTTACAGTTTGAAATCCTCTAAAATCTACAACTTTTATTACTTAAAATTTTCATATGAGCAAAACATATAGGCAAAACAATTTATATAGTTTGAACCAATTGACCTTCCCTTCCCTCACTTCTCTTTCATCGCTGCTCTCCACCACATTACTTCTCAATTTCACATGCTATTCTTTGAGATAACAGAACACTTGGATATTCCTAGCTTCATTCCCTAATAATATATACACAGAGACAGATACACACAACACACACACACACAAACAAAACTGTAGCATATATAAATGTCAATGAGCTTTGCCCCTATGGTTTTACCAATTTCAGATTTTGGAACTAAGTATATTTGACTGAGTGTGGGTTAATTTTTATGAATTGAGTTGTCTCTCTCTTTTCAGTTTCCCCAATATTATTGTATATGCATTACCTCTATTCATTCATCAACGGATAGATTTTATGTTGTTGTTTTGTTCTCTTTGTATGTGACTTATGAATATAATGGCTATGAGATAATGACTTCTTTTCCTTAGGCAGGTGGATCCCTCTGAGTTCACGGACAGCCTGGTCTACAGAGTGAGTTCCAGGACAAAGATACACAGAACACTTGGATAGTCCTAGCTTCATTCCGTAATAATATATACACAGAGACAGATACACAAAACACACACACACACACACACACTGAGCTCCCCTTTTATCCTCTCCAAATAAATCACATCTGTAAGGCCATTTGCTGCTTATTTTGGGAGTCTGAGTCACAAAGCAGCCACTTTAATATTCTTCTCCACTTAATAAAGGATCTCTCTGTGAAAATAGGTGTTTGGTTGTGGTTTGTGCCTCATCAGGGTCTGGAAGGTAGCACCCCACTGAGCGCAGGTTCCCTTCAGCTACAACCCATATGTCAGTCCCAGCTGAGGTCTGATCAGCAGCAAGTTGTTCACTTACAGGTTTACATGGTTGTTGGTAAAATGTAGAATTCACTTCCTCATACATGTAAAAATTTTTAACAGCTTATTACTTCATGACAAGCAAGAGACATTCTCTGACTTTGTCTGAAGTCCTATAGCTTCTTCAAATGAATTAGTCTGAAGTGGTCACACCAACTTAGGACAGTATTTTCAGTAACCCCAGATGAACTTATTTGGAACAACATTTAAAGCAACAAAACTGCTTTCATCTGCCATGCAATATGACCTAATCATGATTGCAGTATCCTAACATTCACATTGGGCTTGACCACATTCAAGGGTTCTTGCTATAACCTGAGCTGCATGGGTCTGGGATATTGGCTAAGTACAGTAGTGACAGACACACATAAAAGCTGGGGTCAGGACAACTGTCGCACTCTGATGGAGCCACACATGCTAGCACCATTACTATTGGAACTGCCAGCCTGTTTGTTAATCACAACAGAAGGAGATGGCTTAGCTAATCTAGGCCAGAGGTCTCCGTAGAACAGTAGTCTCAGACTGTAAACATTTGGCGGGGGAAGAAGCTATAGTGGCTAGTACTTGTATACACTGATCAATTGTTTGAAAACACTGGGAACTTGAACCACAAGAAGGTTTAGCCAACTACCAGCCTAGCCCATGTGGGCAGAGGCTTTGTCAATTTTCCATTGGCCTAAATCTTTGATCACTGTCATGTCTATGCCCATGTCAGGATTGCATATCCACTCAGGACTTCATTCACTTCACTAGGGCCTGTCAGTCTTAGAATTCTCTCCCTCCTTGTATTAATGAGTTAAAACATGAATTTAAACAAGGTACCCAGGTGACTCATATATATTTTTAACTTTAAAGCGTCTTGATGCAGAAGAAAACAAGAACCAACATGGGTTAAATAATTTGGACTAAAATGTGATTGTTGATCAAAATGGAATGACAAATCCAAGTCTTCTGTTATTGATCACAATGTCATATGCTTTATATTGGTCGAATCTGTAGTTTGTAGGAAGACATTATAAAAGCTGATATTTATGAACATGACTGTGCAAATACACTCTAGCTTTAGTGAATATAAGAGTAAGAATAAAAAAGTGTAAAGTCACAAACCTATTAAGTGGTATTGAAAGTAAGATTCCTTTATTTTGAACCTTGAATCCTCTATCCCCATGTTCTCCTTAAAACGCCTTAGTTTGCTAGTGTGTTCAATAAACTAGTTAAGTGGAGACATTGACTATGTACAGCACCTTGGTTCTATGCAATGCGATTTGTCAAGATTAGAATGTACTCTCCATGGTCTAAGAAAGCTGACTTAGTGTTATTTTTCCTGGGGATAAATGAAAATGTTGCATTTCCAAAGGGTTGATTTAACTTCTCGAAAGACAAACTATAGAAAAAGTTCCCACCAACTAGAAATCACAAAATTTACAAGTCTTGACTTTAGAAAATGTGGTGCTTCTTTTTCTCTTTTACATTTTTTTCCAGTTTGGTAAATGTTGGTTAACTCAAATATTAACTTTCTGTGGTTCACCTGATAATGACTGTGCTTTTAAAACATAGAAAAGATTTACCATTTGAGTCAATGGAAATCTGATTCATAGAGACAAAGTTAATGTTGTACACAGTCTTGTGTGAGTAGGGTTAGGGGACTGACAGTCAAAGGATGTGGGATTTGCTTGGATTTGAAGAAATGAGAATGTTCAGCATCTGATTTTGATGATATTTACATAGCCCTCTTATTATTCTACAATTTATTGAATCATAAATATAAAGTGGGCAAATGTGTTATGCAAATTATATGTCATTAATGTTTTCAAAGAAATACTACACACAATGTTAGTGTATGAGAACAGGTCTACAGTTTAGACGAAAACATTGTATTTCAAATGCTAACCAAATTGGCACCATACATTTTTTCTTTGTAGATTTTCTATGCAGATTATTACATCCAAAAAAAAAAACACACAAAAAAGTCTACTCTCCAGGAATGTATACTCTTTTATTGAACAACCTTAGAAATGAGAATGGATTAATTATGGAAGGATTGAAAAAGCTTCTGCCCAAAAGTGTTATGTATACAAATGTTGAATAGTTTCTTCAAGTTGATAACCATCAAAATTTAAAGGCATTCTGTAAAACTGAAAGAAAAGATTGTATTTTGTGCCAAATCATCAAATAATTATGAAATCTGTTATGTAAAAATCAGTGGATGAGAATTACATGAAACCCTTTCCCACATTCATACATATATTTCCCCAATTTTAAACTTAAGTTTCTCCAGTGCCTCTGAATAGCAAGCTAAAGTCTCTAACTCTTTCCCACATATACCTCCATTACTTAAATGTGGCAGATACGTGCTACAGAGATCACTGGTTTTGAAATAACAGCTATGATTGAATTCTGGTACTTTGAGTTATTGTGATACCTTTTCTAAACTTAATTTCTTTAAATTTATTTTTTTCATAAAATAATGGCTAGAACTCCTATATATTTTATATTTTACATGTTATCACTAGTAAACAGTAGTTGTTACTATATGCATTACTCAATAAATGCTTAATCTGAAATATTCAACCATTTATTTCTTGAAGTACTATATTATAAAGGTGGCATGGAGTCTGATATTGTATGTCTATAAATCAAGATACTGCTATCACATTATATATCCTGCCAGGAATCAATATCAGCCTACCCATTTTGTCATAGCCTAGTTTGCAAGTCATGCAAACATAATAGACATCCATCAACAGATGAATGAGCAAAGATAATGTGGTACATATACACAATGCATTATTATTTAATTATAAAAGATAAGTATGCCATCTTCAAGAAAAAGAGAATTAATTAATCCAGACATAGAAGGACAGATACTTTTTCTTTAATATGCAGGATTTAAAAAGTAAGATTTAAAGAGTAAGAAATGAAACTAGGAGAGGAACAATTTTGGGTGAGATAATGGATTAAGGGGAAGGGCATGTGACAAGAAAGGGTAATGGAATATGAATAAGAACTAAGCACATTATATGCATGCATATAAATGTCACAATGAGACCTATTGCTTTATACAGTTTATACTAACAAGATTTTGGCTTTGCTATGTGATCCATTTAGTTTACCTAAGGCCATCTTTGTGACCATTGGACTGGGACTATAGCCTTGGACATACCTGGCTGAATGCAATGATTCCTCATTTCCCTGAACCTGTCCCTAAGAAATGGGTCTGTTATATGGGTTAAGTCCCATTATTCTCTCCCCCATTTTGTCTGGTTTTGGATGGAGGTAGAGAAGAGAGGGTAAGGGAGAGACAGTGACCAGACTATACTATGAACATGTATGATTTGTCAAAAACTAACCCAGTAAACACACTTGCAGATACAATTGGGGAAAAACTTCTGTCTTCATTTTTTTACAGGTCATGTTACAATAGTTCCCCATCATTGCCTCCAACATTCCTAAGATCCTTTCAGAAAATCATGTGGAGAAAATCTGTTTTCCCACACAAAAACAGGGAATTCAGAGAGCATGTTTAATATAAACATGCCACTTTATTTCCTCAGTTCTCCATGAAAACACATAATTGTAAGTTTTTTGTAGCATTTTTGAATGTATTACCATTTATATAAATTCCCTCTGATTTCTTGGGATTTGAGTTTACCACTATTTGCATAGATTCAATAAACTAAAGCCAAAATTGAAAGTATTTTATATGTGGCTCTCGGGGCACTTTTCCATCTTCTGACTTTCTATTTCATTGATAATCTTCAGCGTGACCTTTGTGTTTCCATCATAATGACTCCTGGAGTTTTTTTTTATTATGAGAGAACAGAATGGATGTCACAATAAACTTCATTGCTGACCAAAGCAGAATCATTAGTGGTGGCTTTCATCATCTAACACAAAACTAAGTAACACGAAGCAAAATACACTGGGCCATTTTTATCAGAAGTCAGCACATCTGTCAGTTGTGGACTAGAGCTTTAAATGAATCTGTGCAGGGCAACTTAGAAAAGCAGTTTATGACTATATATTAGATGTAAAGTCTAAATGAGAATCTGTCACCTTTGTGACTTGCTGACGTGAATTTAATATAAAACACCATGATCAAAAATCATGAGCAAGAAAGTAGAGGAGAACTGGAGCATAATCAAATTGTACTGCAATTCTTTATCTTGAAGTTGATATCTTGGTTAGATTAATGGTCTTTGTCTGAATAGTTTTTGTGATGTTGCTTTAATGAACTGCAGAGCTGATGGACAAAAGCAAAAGGATCATCTGGGATCTGGGCTTGTGGAAACTGCCATGAATATTCATTTTTGTGTGCAGTTGAGCTGTGTGAGATATTTAAGTACATGATCACTTATCACACAGATGCCCAGGATATCTGAGTACAAATGATTGATCTGTTCTATCAAAATATGCTTTTTATAATGTCTTCTGTGGTTGTACTTCCCATGATTTACTCTTGATACATTTCTCATAATGACTTTATGGTTGACGTAATGAGAATTAAATTCAAATTAACCAAAATATTGAAATCTTACCACAAAAAACTCTCAGTTTAAGGTTGCTCCAAGGGACAAAACAGAATAGAATATGTCCATGCTGTCTGTCACTCAAACACCTAAAAACCTATCTGACAGCAGTGTGCAAGAAAGGGTCAGTGAGAAAACAAGGACTTGGGCACAAGGGATAGAAAGGCATCAAATGGCAATGCACATCAAAACTTGAAGCCCTGTGAGGCGTAATGAGGTCAACAGACAGCCGAGTGAATGCACTGCACCTGAAGAATCTATTATAATTCAGTGCGAGAAAGAGATTTAGTGGTGGTGCCTGCAAGTAGATGCACATGTGCACACCATTATGACTTCAGTCAGCACTTGGGAAGAACTCATCTCTTCAAGTTCTCTTTGTGCTGAACTCAAGACAACCATGAGACTTAGTTATGACTGTACCTATAGATAAGTAGCCCTCTGTGTTGACAGAAGATTAGGAATCATGATTTGGGTAACATAGCTGCTAAGTAGCTGAGGGTGTGATTTGAACCCTACACCAACAATTTCTAAACCCATTCGTTAAGTACTTACTGTATTTTTATGGTTTCTGTATGCCTGATGTTGAGTGACTGTGGTATGCATCATGTTATTATACACTTAATGCATATAACATGTGCATTTTATAATAATTTTAAGATATATTTTAGCCACCTTTATGCATATTAAGAAACTGAAGCCTCAAGGAGGTTTATTCACTGTCGCAATGTCTTAGGTATTCTTTAAACAATTCAAATTCAAATCTAGTTCCATCAATTTCTATGTCTCATATTTTTAATGTGTCTGTACCTTGTCTTATAGAAGAGGTTAATTATGATAATATTAAGGATGTTTTAGGAAAATATCTTTTAGTATAGGTTTTAAATAACTAGAATGTGACAACAATAAGAATGGAAAGTTATTTAATATGGAAGGAGAAATATTGGTGCATAATAGTGTAGGGTAAGGCATGTTTTTGAAGAATGATGTAAATTGTGTCAGCCTGGCTACATTGGATAAAAACCCCAGAGAGAAGAAGGTAATATTCTTTATTCGTTTTTTTTTTGCCCTTTTGAAGACTTTTATTCTTTTTTTTCCCATACATTGTTTTGTTTTATTTTTTCCATTCAAAAAACATAATTGAAGAAATAAAATTTTTACCTTTCTTCCCCTTCTCCCGGTTCCCTCCCACTACCTCCCCACCCC
>PVIU01030394.1:0-16168 GCA_004026605.1 Ondatra zibethicus | reverse complement strand
TATTAGCATATTATGCCTTATATTTTGTAGTTTTACTATTTTTTTAAGAATTATTATCAGGGTTGTGTTTCCAAAAAAAATTAAAAAGCATTCAACAGTTTAGGATGATTGGCAGAAATGACAATTCTAATGAAAACACTCCACAGTTAAGAGCCTGCTTCTTATAAATGTACTTGGAACAGTAGCTCTGGGATAAATTTGGTTCAAGTTGCAGTTTGTTTTTAATTCCAGTACTTTCCTGGTTCACTGAACTCATACAGCCATCAGCATCACTGTCACTCTCACCACCTTCTCCTCTTGATTATCTCTGTAATGATCTCATTGGCATTATCATGATCATTACTAATATCCTTGTCACCATCATACTCAGCATATCCCCATCACAATCTGAAATAAAAATGTATATTTTGAAAAAAAAGCTACAATCCAAAGAAATAAAGTTCTAAATAATAAACATTTTTTAGTAGAATTACAAACCACTCAAATGTGAAGACTATTTGGAGTATGAATTTCTGCAGAATATTTTCTATTGTGTCAATGTTAAAGATAACCCTTTGTCATTGTCATAAAATAGAGACCACATAATACTATGATGTCTGTCAATATAGTAACAATATTAATATATTATCAGTATTAATAGCCTGACACTATTTGTATAGTGACATCATAGTGCCATTCTCTACATTTGAGTCACTTCATATTAGGTTGGAATGACATATTTTAGTTGACATATAAAAGAAAGTTCCTGTTTTCACATTATATAGAAAAACAGTTTCTCTGAGTTAAATAATATTTCAGAATTATTTTTCATTTTTTTATTTTTGAGATTATAATAAAAAATAGATTATTTCTTCCTTTATCTTTCCTGCCTCCGAACCTTTATATATACTCTTTATTGCTCTCTTTAAAATTCATGATTTTTTTCAAACATATTTGCAACCAGATTGGTCTTTATTTGTGCTTTTGTTTTATTATGAATACAATATTTTAAAGTTATTGTAAGAATAATTTCATTGCATTTTATTCCATTTTGTCAAGCAACAAAGTGGCTATATGTTCCTTAAATTAAAAATGAATTAATAACTCTAGGAGTCATACTTTTAATTACAGCACTAAGGAGGCAGAGACTACTGGATCTTTGTAAATTTGAGGATAGACTGACTATATAGTGAATTCCTAGGCAGCCTGTGCTACATAATAAAATCTTGTCTTGATTTACAAAAAGAAAGAAAAAAAGAAAATGAATTAGTAAAGCTAATTAAAAGATAGTACTGAATAGCTCAGAGTTAATGTCTTGATTTTTATTGAGCTCTACATTTTTCTCTGCTCCCCTCCCTGTCTCTCCCCTCTCCCTTTTAACCCTCCCTCAAGGTCCCCATGCTCCCAATTTGCTCAGGAGATCTTGTCTTTTTCTTTTCCCATGTAGATTAGAAGTAACCTATGTAAGTCTCTCTTAGTGTTCTCATTGTTGTCTAAGTTCTCTTGTATTGTGGTTTGTAGGCTGGTTTTCTTTGCTTTATGTTTAAAAAACACCTACGAGTGAGTACATATGATAATTGTCTTTCTGTGTCTGGATACATAACTCAAAATAATGTTTTCTATCTTCATCTATTGTCAGGGTTTCTGTCCTGCCCAGTTTCCATAGTCGTTAGGTCCCAAAGAAATACACAGAAGTCTACATTAGTTATAAACTGATTGGCCCATTAGCTCAGGCTTCTTATTAACTCTTATAACTTATATTAATCCATTATTTTTATCTATGTTAGCCACATGGCTTGGTACCTTTTTTAGTGGGGCAATCACATCTTCCTTCTTCTGTGGTTGGGACAGGACTTGGGAGGAATGGGTTCCTCCTTCCCATAATTCTCCTGTTCTCCTTGCCCTACCTCTACTTCCTGTCTGGTTGTCCCGCTTATACTTCCTTCCTGGCTACTGGCCAATCAACATTTATTTAAAGCATAACTGACACAATGCAGAATTGCCCCACACCATCCATCCATTTTCCTGCAAAATTCAAGATGTCATTTTTTTTTCTGCTGTGTAGTACTCCATTGTGTAAATGTACCACATTTTCCTTATCTATTCTGGTCTAGGGACATTTAGATTGTTTCCAGGTTTTAGATATGACAAACAAAGCTTCTGTGAACATAGTTGAGCACATGTCCTTGTGGCACAGTTTAGCACTTTTGGTATATATCCAAAGGATGCACAATCATGCCTCAATGACTTGTGATAAATATTTCTTATTTTCCGATAAATATTTCTTATTTTCCAAGTTATTTGGGACAAAGAAGTAACAGAAACAACAGCTAAAATTTGAAACATTAGCATAACATGTGAGAGAATTCAATTGGCTATATTTTAGAGGAATAGTATCACACAATAGTCTTCTTTGAGAACACTTTCTCAAGCAAAGGTGGTACTTATGATTGGTATTTGTCATATTATAATTTTAGAAGCAAGATAAAATTTATCTCTAAATATAGGTAAAATTAAAAGGGGCCCTTAGCAATGATTCATCTATAGAAACCATGGAGCTGATATTCCTGATTTAAATCAAAGGACATAGGTCTTCTGAATTGAATGCAGAAACCTAATGGTATTATTGTCAACCAACATGGAGCATCAACAATGCTTTCAGCATTGTTCCTTGTGATGGGGAGAAAAGTATGAGTAAGACAGATGGAAAGTTGTTTTTAGTGATCTTATATCCTAATATAACTATACCGAATGTTTCAACACAGTCACGAAGATTACTGTAAATGGAAGTCTGTTCCACCTGGTCCCATAGCCTTGTAGTCCCAAAGAAACACAGAGGCTTATACTAACTATAAAGTATTTGGCCTTTTGTTTAGGTTTATTATTAGCTGGCTCTTATGACTTAAATTCACTCATAATTCTTTTCTGTGTTTAGTCACATGGCTTGGTATCTTTTCTCAGTAAGGGATTCTCATCTTGCTTTCTCTACACCTGGCTTATGACTGACTCTCTGCCTTTTCTTACCAGAATCTTCTAGTCTGGTTGGCCTGCCTATACTTCCTGCTTGGCAACTGGCCAATCAGCGTTTTCTCAAACCAATATGAGGATAAATCTTTATCCTGTACAAGCACAGCAGATTTCAATTCTCCTTTCCACCAAATTATATTGATTAGTATAGGTTTCCACATAAAATTACTAAACCAACCATATAAAGCTATTAACCAGTTTTCATGAGTTTTATACAACAGCTTATGCTTTTTATGTGAAATCTGATATTATTTATTTTATAGATGACTAATATGATTGGTAAATGGTTTTAATGTTATTAGATAAGGAGAAATATTACATAATGAATTACATGTAGCTATTCAATTATACTATTACATTTACAAAAAACTATATGAGAAAATAAGCTTCCTTACATCTGCTTATAAGTATTTAATATCCTATCAATAGACTATAGACATACATCTAGATGCATGTTATCTATACTTAAATTAAGTAGCATAACAGATATACCTGATATTTTGGGGTTTCTCTTTAAATTTTATTTATTTATTTATTTAGTAATTCATTCATTAATTCATCCATTTTATATCTCTGATGGAGTTTTCCCTTCCTCATCTCCTCCTAGTACCCCATATCTCCCTTATATTACAATTCCCCAATCCATTCCTCCTTCATTTATGCTTAGGAAAGTGTAGGTCTGTGAGTGTTTACAGCCCTATATGGTGTCTTCTTTGAATTGTGGCTATTGGGGTGCTCAATTTGTACTTGACGCCTACATGTTACGAACTGGTCACTACGAACAAGTAGACTGCTTCAGGAGGACAAATAACAATGAAATATCTTAGACTTATTCAAGAGGACATTGTGACCATTTTAACTTAGGATTCATGTTTAAATACAATTCTGCTTATGCCTTTCAGAAAAATTTCTTTTCAAATCAAGATAATAGAAACTAAATAGTTTCTGCATTTAAGTCCATATAAATATTATATCCATCACATGAAAATCAGTTTTCCAGCACTGAAAGCCAAAATTAATCGCATATCTTTCAATAAAAAGTAAACTATTGGGGAGAGAAGATATTCAAAATATTCTGGATAATATGAGTATGGCATAAATGAAGAATAAATGCAATTTAAAATAATCCATAGCCACCAGACAAGGGAAATGAAAACTTTTTTGATTCATCACATGCACTGATATAAATCAATATTGTTTAGTTTCTTTGTTCACATTGTTTATACATTTCTTATTCATTCGTAGTTTGTGTTTTGTCTTCACATCTATGTGAGCATCTACTAATATGTAATAATATACTCTGTTAGAGATAAAACTCTAACAGGAGAGAGGTTTACTTTAGAGTAAATCAGAAGCACTTACATGTAATAAGTGAAATGGCACAGTAGTAAAATTTGTTACTTTTATCAGTATCTCACAAGAAGAAAAGTAAACTATGGCAGCAGAAATATTTTCCAAACGTATTGCTCAAAAAACAAAGAAAATACTATTTCAAAAGAGTCTCTGTGAAGAACAGGTAATCAAATGTGAAAACACTAGTTTTCTTCAGTGTCCAAGGGCATCTAAAATTTTAACTCAAAGATAGTCTGACCATATAGAATTATGTATTAGTTCAGTGTACTAGAAAACATTAGTTTATATATGATAAAGCATATTCAAATCAGTATTCTCATTATGTACAGTTATAAAGATAAAACCTAACAATATTATTGACAAAGTTGAAAATAAACTAAAAGAAGAGAAAAAGAGACAGCAACTGAAACACACACCCCTGTAAGATGGACAAATAGACCAGGATATAATTATAATGTGTAATACTAAACAATAATAAGATAAATAAGCAGCAAGCACAAGTCACAACCTATGAATGAAGAATGGTCTTGAGTATAATGTGTCTCAGAGAAAATTACAAAGTATGTGGCTGTATAAAGCTGAAAATGAGAAATAGCAAACATTATTACCTAGATATGGAAAGATTGGGGATGAAACTCTGGGGAGAAGGAGTCAATTAAAGTCACACCCAGAACATGATTTTGCATAGCATGAGAAAGAGACATGTAACTCAAAGCAATCCAATGATTTGGTACTTAACTATTTCTTCAGGGAGCTCATAAATAAACATGTCTTCGGTTTATGATAATTCTTTGAAATGTATGGATAATATTGCCTTTTATGAATGGGCTGTCAAAATAATTAAGAATGAAAAGTATACAAAATAATGCTTCAAAATATGATAAAATTATGGGATTGTGAAGCATTAAATCATCTATCAGACAAAAAAAATGACAAGTACAGGTCAACTGTAACTACTTTTCACAGAAGTATTAAACTTTAGCAAAGCTTACCTTAAAATTACTAGAACTTCACAATTACATTGTTTTTTAAATTTTTATGGTGTTTTAGATTACCTTAACTTTGAAGTCATTCTAAATTATATATTGGTAATATATTCACAAACACAAGAAAATGAATTTCAATAGCAATAAGAGCAGGGTTTAAAATTTCTGAATAAAATAGTAATATTCACTTCATTATTTTAAAATGTTGAAATATATAGATAGGTTGCAAAGTAGGAAATAGTAGTATTCTCGTTCTAACACAGTACAATGAACGTGATAATGTCAGGAAATATGGTTGATGCTGGGAACTATAGCCGGGTGTAGTGGTATATGCCTAGCACATGGGATGCAGAGGCAGTGGATGTCTATATAAGCAAGGCTAGTCTGCTCTACATAGCAAGTTCTAGACTAGCCGGGACTACAGAGAGAGACCCTGGCTCAAAACAAACCAACAAAAAATTACAGTAAAATAAATGTGTCTTGATGCAAAGAAAAATTGTACTCTATTATTTTTTTAATGGAAGAGTACTTTAATTTTCCAGGGGATATTTGTTTTTAATGTGATGTTAAATTACTTTAATTAACATCTGAATTACATTGTATATATTGGTTCAATCTCTTTTTGAGGTAAAACGTTCTGCATATAGTTTGTAACATAAAATCAGCAGGAAGATTAAATTCAGATTGAGCTTTTAAAGATTCTAAGCTTGGATTTACTTTAATAGAGAACTATTGAAAAGGAATAAAGTTATTTCAATTATTGCCCTGAAAAGAAGAATCTGCTTAGTAGTCTATAAAAAATTATGTGTCAATAAAGGTCAGATTTCAAGCAAATTATAAAAAGACCCTTTCATAAAAAGTAATTTCTGGTTATGAGGAAATTGTATTAAATTTTCACAATATATTATGCAAGTTTATTAAAATAACATTTAATAACCTGACCATCACAAATATTTTCATGACCTTATTTCTCATCCAAGGAACAATTCTCCATGGGAAACAGAAGATCAATTAGTGGTGTGAGTGATTTGGTTGTTAATGAGGATGTAAGAAATGTTGAAATTGAAACTGATACAGAAATCAATACACGAAGGTGAAAAACATCTTTACATTACAGATCAAATTATCTTTTTTTTTAATGGATTCCCATTTTTATTACTGACCACACATTCAAAATTTTATAGCAGCTACCAAGTCATTCAAAACTTCAGGTCAAAGTACATTATATTGTACTGGTAAAATATTTCAATATATAGTATTTTTGTTAACAAAAAGCCAAACTTATTTTTAACACTCTGCCCTAATAAGGCAGAAATAGAAAAATTTGCTAAACCAATATATTAGTTACTTTTTATTTGGCTACAACAAAATACCTGGATAGCATGGTGGCTGGAATTTTATATGTAGGATGTTGTTGGAGTTTTTGTGTGTAGGTAGAGCCAGGATAAACTCATAAACCAGGTCCATGCCCCTATGTCTCCTTGTCAGACCCCATTTTCCCCAAATCCCCACAAACTCTAAAACCTATACCACATGGTCCAGACAAAGAGTTCAAAATGAGTTGGTAGGAGTGGGAGACACTTGACATTCAAATTAAACCCAGGAACAAAACCAGTAACTTAAAAAGACATAAATTTTTGCATATAACATCTTTGTCAAAAGTCAAGACGCTTTTTCAAGAACATGTACAAAATGATCCAGACATTTTACCATCTGCCTGCATAATCTTCTCCTATTACTGATGAAACTTAACATTTCTGAATTGCAAGTGACAACAACATCTTAGTTCTTTGAACCTAATTAAACTTATCAGCTCCCTAAAAGAAAATCTCAATAGTAATGATTTTCTTGACAACACACTAGTCAGTTTTTTAAATTACCAAATTGATGTATAAAGAAACTAGTTCTGAAACAAAATAAGGATGAGTGAAATGACGTTACTTTCCTTTGTATGCAATTAATCTCTTAAGAAGGGTAAAATACATATCTACAACAGTAGTTCTCAAACTGACATGTAAAATATTGTTATTTCTAGCATACTTATAGAGGAGATAAAAATTAAATACATTTCCATTAAAACCATGCATGGTTCAATATCTCTGATACTCAATTGTATGCATAAGAACATAATGGTCAGAATTTATGAGAGTAGGCAACATATTTTTCAAAAAGTTATCTATGAATTCAAAGGAAATATAGGTAGATTAGTATGCCTTTTTCCTATAACAAGATTAATGGTGAATAATATTTTTATAAATAAAATATAACTAGATTTTAGTTCTGGAGACACAAGGCATGACATATGAAACCAGCTGGTCTTGTTACAAACCTCTAGAGAGATTAGTGCATAGGAAAAAAAGAACATTAGTACATAGGACAAAATTAGTACATAGGACAAAAAGATGACAACTCAGAAAACTCTTGGGGAAGGGTTTTACATCTGTTTTGGATATGATCTTGTAAGAATCTACCTACAAACATCAGCACACTGGATGAAGCTTACAACATTGAGACTGAAAAAAGAAATACTTAAGCCAACTCTAAGCAATAGCAAGTGGTAAATTCACAGGAGGCATTGTCTTATTAAATTACTTAAGTATGATACAAGAAAAATACTGGGTTTTTTAATAAATCTACCAAGATGATAATGAATAAAAATTCTCATTTTGAACAGATTTTTTCAATAGTGCAAATGTGTATCCAATCTTGTCAGTCTATGGTCTTTGAAAGCCTTTCCCAAATGTTTGGACTGCCCAAAATATGTAGTAGTTCAGGTTTCAGGTGAGTGCTCTTCTAGGAATTTCTCAGCAGTCACAATCTAGGACTTGGATCATAATATTTTCTCTGAATTTCCAGGACACCAAGGATTTTGTCCTGTCACCTGTGCCCTGTTAGATCTAAGATGGTAATGGAAGTTACATCAGATCCATTAATATAGCGAGCAACTTTTGCAACAAGAAAGTGGAAAGTGAAGAAATACCATGACTTTAGTATAAGGTCATAATGTTGGCCATAATGCTATCTTTCTTTGTGTACAAAGATACTGGTTGCAGAATCCAACATGTAAATTGAGATGGGTATGCAACTCCAGTTTATAAGATTGTGGATTTTTTGCATATTTCATAAACATACCTTCCAGTACACTCTCAACCATCTAGAGATTAATTTGAATGTGTAATACTCTATAAATTTCATATGTCAGTGATTTTCTGCCACAATTTCTGAAAGAATTATCATAAGAAAAATTGTCAGCAATAACAAATCATATCTGTACATATACACCCAAATGCACATGTATATACCATGAACTTTAGCATATAGTGTACTTCTGAAAAAGATTTACATTTTTTCTCAATTATTTTTTGATCTGCAGCTGACTAATAGTATTCATAGGTTCCAGAACCTAAGAAATAACAGTAAACCAACTGTAGTTGTATTTGCTTAAATATAAGTGAAAATAGTAAATAAGTTTGACAATTTTTCAACAGACAACTATGTTTCAAACAAAAACATAAACATTCATCTATAAATGTTAAAACAGTTATAGTTGGTAAATCTAAAATAGTAAAATATTAATTAAATGTGAAACAAACAAATAAAATGTTCACTTGACTTGTTTTAATCACAGAGAATAAAATAGTAACACTTTTAATATTCATCAGACTTCTTGGAAAAGAATGAAATTTAACATAAATATTTCAGAGGCAAAACTGTAGGGAAATGTAAAATATCGTGCAGAAGGGTAAAAGGAAGAAATATTTTTAATATGACATTAGCATGGTATGTTAAAAGAAATGAAGGAAGTGTAGGCAGAGCAATTTAACTTACTTTGAATAACATATAATTATGTTAGGAAGCAATATACATCCCTAATAGCATGCTTGGAAATGTGGGGAAAAGCCATGGAGGAAAAGAATTTTAGTGCAGATTAAAAGTTAACTTTCGACATTTATTGTTTTTGAATCTGGTCTTGTTAATATTTCATGCTGTGATTTTGTAGGAAATTTCATGATGTCATTTTGTATTTTCTACATGCAAATAGACTAACACCTTCTTTATCAAACTTTGGTGTCCACATAATTCACTGGTGCTGAGACAGTTTTCTTCTCTCCTTACCCTCTTCTCTAGCCAAATTGATTATTTATATATTTAACAGCAAATAACTCAAATATTGTCCTGAGGTAGAAAACTTGGGAGGTTGCTCCGTCCCTTTTCCTCCATTCCTATTAAGCACAGCATTCTACATAATTTCAAAGTGAGCTTCCTATAAGGTATTTTAGGTGGTGAAGGATCATTTTGTGTTCTTCTGAGTCATATTCACTGTTATCTCTCTGTTAGCACTCAACTGTGTTCTAGATGAGTCAAACATTGCTCTCCCACTTGAAGAACAGGGCTTATGTGACACTTTTCACTGTCAGTCAGTGCAAAACAGAACAGCATAATTTGATGTATGTTTCAGCACACAGTATGTTGGTTCCCCCCACAGCCCCTGAAAAGTGTTGGAAGATTGTGTCTATATATGCATTTTTATTAGTAGATTACCCACAAACATTTGCATCTGACATAGGAGCAGCAGTAACATCAACTGTACATAGAAACAAACACTGTATCATGCATCTCAGTTATACAGAAACAAAGAATACCTGAATAATATGACAAATTAGAAAATGATGAAGAAAATCTCTATCGTGGAGAAAGATGTAGTCTAATTTGATGAAAATTAGCAAAACTGTTCTGACAAAGGATGAGAGAGTTTTCACTACCTGCTTGGAAACAGCAATTAGGTGATAGGTGAATTTTCAAATGTTCATTCTGTTTCTGGTTTTATGGTAACTATTAGAAGAATATACATACCTGTCTTCTTACTTCATAACTTACAGCCAAGAACTTATTTTAAAATTGGACATCATTCTTGTTAACACACCAAATAACTCATTTATGGTAATGAAATATAATCCCGTTCTAAATTGGTAAAGTCAAGTTCCATCACAAAGAAGAAAAACACTGTCAAAATGAGACCTTTCAAAGAGTCCACTTAGCTGCCAGAAAGAAGGTAGAAATTTGACTGTGTACATAAAAAGAGGAAATATGAGAAATGGGATGAATGTGCACACAGATAAGAAGAGGTGGCTGGTCTTAGAATACCCCCTCCTGTAATGGGTATCACATGAACCAGAGCAGGAGAGCATTGATGATAGTCATTAGATGTGAAGTTGGAGGATGGATTGTGACTTTATTCAATATATCTTTTCTTTTTTAGTTATTAAAATTTTAATGTTCAAAATAAATGCAACATTCAAAATAGGTTTCAAATAATTTAGTCCTAGAGAATTTTAACCAGAATCTTTTATAAATGACTTGGTGTTGAAGGTATAACTACATTTTTCTTACTTTTAAAAATGACTCATCATTAACAGCTCTTCACATTTTGTATTCATTATGCCTTCATTTGTATTCACTCCTTTTAAATTCTCATTTCAGAAGGAAGAGAGAAACAATTTACTGAGATAATGTTAAGTTCCATAACAGACTACCTCTAAGGAATTTTTCTTATTACACAAAATTGCTTTGGGTAAAATGGTACAAAGGTCTCATTCATTTCAATGAGATTTTGCTTATTAAAAATAATATGCATTTACAACATGAATTTTCTCTTTTTAACAAGGGGATGCTTTTTAACTTTAAAATTTCCATTTTCAGATTATATTTACTAACTTTAAACAATTCAAATTTTCATTTACCTTAAGGTCAAATGTTATTGTGAGTATCAATTGAAAAATAGAATGAAAGAAGATTTGAAGTTACTTACCAATCATTACACAGTATTTCAGAAACAAATAGACCAGATTATAATCAACGTGATAATGAAGAATAGTAGCCAAAGCAGCTAAATTCCATTGAATTCCCTGTGGGAGCATAAAACAAGTTTAACTGCATATAAAGAACTAGATTATAATGGGTTGTGTTTCTTTTTGCCCTTCACTGACTACTTACAAAAGACTTCTTATATCTCATATTTCTGAATTGCAACAGTAAGTGTAAATAAGAAGACATATTTACAAAATTACATGTAATCAGTTATAAATTTTATTGACAAACGATTAGCACTCATACGTAAAGTGAAAATATTCTTAATCACATTACCAGATATTATCCTTCTATGTGAAGATCTATATCTTTGACTCAATAATAAAATATTGAAGATATTATCATTACCATACAACTACACAACAAATATAACATGAAATATTATTAATGATGATCATTGAATTCCTGCTAACATTTTTTAATCCATGCAAATATATGGGTGGATATCTCTATGTATTACATTATTTTAGCCTCACAAAAGTCAATTATAAATAAATACTCTTATCATCAACAATTTATGAAAATTACTTTGGAAGTTAAATTTCAGGCCATGTCACCAACCAACGTTAGAATGAAAGATGAGAAGAATGCAGGAAATTTCATTAAAAATTTGAAGGTATGCATTTATGTGAAAATAAAATATGTTGTTAATTTATCAAGATTAAGTACAGTATTGATCACAGTATTACAACGATTATAGAAAAGACAGTTAGAAAATAATAGATCTTGAGTAGAGATTAGAAAGAAGTAAATTTCAGATAAAGAGGATGATCTAATAGTTTTAACTTAGGAGAGATATTATTTCATATGTAACTAATCAGTATTACATAAAATAGGTTAAAGTCAGTAATGCAAAGGGAGATGTATCCAGATGGGCTGACACTTTCTGTGACATTTCAGCAACATATTTTCATCAAAGCATATTTAGACAATTGATGCAGATAGAAACATTGGATCATTAGATAGGGAACTTAAAATCACATGTAATAACCAGCAAATACTAGAATAATTAATAAGCTAGCATATAAAATATGTTTTAAATTTGAACTCATTGATATGAAATTAATTTCCACACTTGATGTTGGATCAATTCACCCCTGTATGCTGTGAATATGTTTTATTACCATTGGTTAACAAAGAAGCTGCTTCAGTCAATGGTTTAGCAGAATAAAGCCAGGTGAGAAATCTGAAGAGAGATAGATAAAGAGAGAGAGCCAGAAGAGTCAAGGAGATGCCATGTAGCTGCCAAAGGAAACAGACACCAAAATTTTAGCTGGTAATTCAAAGCGTCATGGCAACACACAGAATAATAAAATAAGTTAATTTAAGATGTAAGAGTTAGCAAAGAAGCCCGAGATAATAGGCCAAGCAACGTTGTAATTAATATAGTTTCTCTGTAATTATTTGTGTCTGGATTGCAAGGAAAGGAATGAGTAATCTCTGTCTCCACACACACTCAATGGACACATGAATGAATTCTTATTATTACAATGTTGTCATTATTGGAAATTTAGATAGGCTTGTAAAAAGACATCAGGAACAAATAAAGGAAGAAACAGATGAATCAAGTCCTACAGAACATACAGATGTGTGTAGAGAAATACAAATCTTCATACAATGTACAGGCCCTTTCCCACTCCAGAGTTCAAATTCTATTAAAACACACTTGTAAGCTAATAGCCTTCTCTAGCTCCAAAGGAAATCATTAAGGAGTTCCAGAAAATCAAATTCTTAAGGATTACATTTTTGACAGCGTGTATGAACTCAGACATTAATGAGGAAATTATTTCTAGAAACTTTTCTGCCCTGAAATAGAAAAGTATATACCTAACTATATCAAAAGTGAGTAGGTAGGGGTGCTTTAGCACACGGGTAAGAGTTTTAAAAAATCAGGTTTGTGGAGAAGAGGTTGGAAAGGCACAAGGAATATGAAGTGGTTAAACATAAGTATGGTATCTATAACACCTGAAGGGAGTATCTTGGTGGGAAATGCCTCCACTAGATGAACAATGTAAAGGAACTGTTCAGGAATTATGTCAGGAAGTTATGGAGATTTGACTCAGTGGATGAGCAATTGTGACATATATGCAAGGGCCTCTGTCATCCCCAGAAGGAAAAGGGAGCAAAACATACCAGATTAGAAAGACCAGGCTCAGAATGAACTCTGAACACGGGGTAAACTCTCAGAGTAGCAAGGAATAGGGCTCACAGCAGGAGACAATCTCAACAAATGAACTTTTATAAAAGGCTCAGATTCTGACATCATTAGATAAAATGTTAACTTGTGAACGCATTGTCAAGACTGTAAATTTGAAGAGCCCAAACTGTTTCCCTTGAATTGATCTGAAAATATATTGTTTCTCAGTGATGACTCAACACATTTACATTTGGTGAGGCAGGCAACGTAAAAGCTAAAGATGCACTGTTGCTCTGGCATTTACTCAAGAGTTAAGGAACGTTGCTTTGCACATGGCAGAAGAAAGAACTGGTGCTTGGAAACTCATTAGCAAGAAAGTGATAACAAGAACACTAACTTTACTAGAAAGATCTGTGGTATAACTTCAAAAAGTATTTGCTTTTGAACTTGCAGTCAATGGTTCCAACATTTAAACATACAGGAAGGAAGAAATTTTGGTTGGAGTATCAACATGATCGCACAAAAAGATTAAGAATTATGGTATAGATTTTTTTAAAAATAGGAGCTTGTTACCTGGGTATATTATAAGTAAAGGAATAATGAATATATCTATTATTATAGCCAAATAACACCCCCAAATTAACAATTTAAAACACAGTTTAACTCACTCAAGAACTGGAACGATCTGTTTAGACAGGTCTCACTTATGTTTCTCAACAAGCGTCAGACTGATATCAGTCCAGGTCCAGTTGTCTGAACAATTATTTGGGTTGAATATCTCTGTAACTCACTTTAAAGACAAGGGCTGATCCTGATTATTAACTGAGATTTTTAAACAATGTGAGTGCTACTCCCCGTGGTCTTTCCAACATTGCTGTAATTGAATGGTAAGATTTCTCTTTCTTTCTTCCTTCCTTTCTTCCTTCCTTCCTTTCTTTCTTTCCTATGTTTTTCTCTTTTTTTCTTTCTTTTCTATTTAAGTAACATTTTTTCCCATTTATTTAACATACCAACCAGTTTCCCCTCTCTTTTCTCCTCCCATCCCCTCGCCCTTGCCATCTTCCCATCTCTCTACCCATTCCTCCTCCATCTCCATTCAGAAAAGGGCAGACCTCCCATGGGCATACACTTAGCATGGCACATCAAGTTGAGGCAGGACCAAGCTCTTCCTCTTATATCGAGGCTGGAACTAGGTAATCCAGCATCAGTAACAGGTTACCAAAAGCCAGCTAAGTGCTAAGGAGAAGTCCTGCTCTAACTGTTAGAACCCTTACTAAGAGACCAAGTTACAGGATTGTTACACACATGCTGAAAACCTAGGTCGCTCCCATTCAGGCTCCCTAACTGTTGGTCCAATATCCATTAGCTCACAAGCTCAGGTCAGCTCTCTCTGTGGGTTCCCCCATCATGACCCCTCTGGTTGGTACAATCCCATCTCCCTTTGTTCTGCAAGACATCCATAGTGCTTGTCTGTGGATCTCTGTCTGTTTCTATCATTTACTGGATAGAATATATCTGATGGCAATTAGGGAAGTCACCAATCTGCTTACAGCAGATGGCCAGTTCAGGCATCCTCTCCACCATTACTAGGAGTCTTAGTTGTGGCCATCCTTGTGTGTTCCTGCGGATTTCCCTGGCACCAGGTTCCTCATTAACCCCAAAATGCCCCCTGTCAAGTTGTCCCTTTGGTTACTTTCCCCTTCCATCCAGCCTTTAACACACCTCCCGCCCCTGGCTTTCCCAACCAACTCTCTTTTGTTCCTGTCCCTTCATCTGCCTGAGTTTACCCAGGATATCTTTTTTACTTCCACTTTCCAGGGAAATTTATATATTTCTCTTTGGGCCTTCCTTGTTATCTAGCCTCCAGAGGGTTGTGGCTTGTAGGTTGGTTATCCTGTTCTTTCCTTCTAATAACCACCTATGAGTGAGGACACGTTTATTTTTCAGGGCCTGGGGTTACCTCACTTGATGCTTCATCATGAGTTAATGTCACAGAGAGCAGAGGTTGCCTCATCAGCTTTTATAACAAACTTATCACGTGGTGTTATCCTACAAAAATTTTTTTCTTTGCTCCCTGAGATTTTAAAAGAAGGGAAAAAGACCCTATACCTCTAATGGTAAGAGACAGCCATACATTTGACTTGGAGACATATTTGAAATCTTCTAAAATAATTTCTAGCTCATTAGGCTGCAAGAATTCATAGAAGTTAACAAGTATCATATGTTGTAAGGAGGCCACTAGTTAGTTCCCAGATGCTCAGCCCCTAAATAATCACACAGACCCATATTATTTGCAATAGTGTTTGGCTAATAGCTTAAGCGTATTTCTGGCTAACTCTTATATCCTAAACTAGCCTATCCCCATTAGTCTGTGTATAGTCATGAGGCTGTGACTTACTGGGTAAAGTTCGAGTGTCTGTCGGGAGGGGGGTTACATGGCTTCTCCTGACTCTGCCTTTTTTTCCTCCCAGCATTCAGTTTAGTTTTCCCCACCTAGCTAAGCTCTGCCTTACTATAGGCCAAAGCAGTTTCTTTATACATAGACAGAAGGACCTCTTGCACCACCAGTAAAACAATATAGATTTAACACAATTTTATTATCCACTGTTAAAATGTAAATTTCCAATAGTCAGAGACTAGATTCACTTTAAAAATGTATTTATGTGAAATAGAGTTGAATCCAAGGTGATTTTTCATTTGAATCACAAAGTCCCAGAAAAAAATAAAACATCAAGGTTTTGCATTTAGTTATTAAATTTAAATATTTATATAAAGATATTATGTAATTTTGGGGTATTTGGATTTAGCCTATCTAAGA
>PVIU01030393.1:0-16180 GCA_004026605.1 Ondatra zibethicus | reverse complement strand
ATTTATTGATACTAATATAGTAATAAATTATCCACACTACCATGAATTATGCAGTCTAGCTTTCCACGTTGGGGAAATTCTAGGTGTTAGCACATCTGGAGTACAAGGGATAAGCATAACTCTGTGATATCTATGTTACTATCAGGTATCCTTCTTGACAGGTAAATATAAGTTCTTAAGTGATTCTTGGTTGTTTAAATCTTTAAGATATTGACATGTTGGGATATGTTCACAGTTTACCGATACGGATCTCCGAGCACTCTTAAGGGAAAACACACAATTAAGTAACAAACTTATTTAGCGTACATGGAAGAAAAAAAGTTTTCTGTTTCTATGTGGAAACACATATGTCAATTCCAATTATCTATCAAAATGATCATCATGAACTTAGTATGAAGAATAAAAGATATTTAATGAAAAATATCTGACAATGGTACAAGAGAAACGACACAGAGGCACAAGATTACTTGCCACCAACTCCAAAGATCTGAGTTAGATAACCTGGGGAGTCACATGGTAGGAGAGAACTGACTTCCACAAATCATCCTTTGAGTCTCTCTGTCTCTCCTCTGTGTATGTGTGTGTGTGTGTGTGTGTGTGCGTGCGTGTGTGTATACATACATACATAAAAATATAAACCATCTATCTATCTACCTATCTATCTATGTATCATCTATCTATATCTATCTCTATCTCTCACACACACATACAATAATATTGCCATTAAAAATATGAGTGTACTGAGACAAAAGTAGTCTCTATCCTGTTCACATGGAGTGCAACCAAGTTTTACAAATAAGAGCAAGAAGAGCACCTCTGCTCCTAGTCTTAGCACTTAGCTCCATAAACTTAGGATCATGAAGACTCCTGATGATTGCGATAGGGTGGTAGTGCCCAATATATAGTACAGATTAGTGATTACTCAGAGGGAGCACATGAAAGTATGAATTCCTATTGGGGAAATGTGCCTAGTGTCTTCTCCAGGGATTTCCAGAAGAAGTGGAAGTTGTTGTCTAATCAAAGACCAGTAAAGTTGAGGGACTGCCACAGGCAGAAGTGATCTCAGAGGAAGAAGAATAAAAACACAGATGCCAATGGTAAATAACTTGAGAAATCTGTACTCAGCAAAACAAATGTCACAGCCTGTGGGACGACAGTTCTGATTTACATCCAACTGACATATAGTACAGTTTAATGTGTCTCCAATGTACTTTCCAGTTTGCTTATAAATGACACGGCCACCAACAGTATAGATAGGGAAACTGAGATGCTAATAGTTCCCTAGAAAAGGACATGCCAATTAAATGGAAGTTGTACATTATAAAACTCTTACAACACAATGTGTATTTCTCTAGCTAGAGGATCAAGAAACAGGATTCTCTCAGCACCATAACCTGACCAATAAATTCAGATAAAAGTCACAAACATGAAGCTGAACAGGAATTCTATAGTTGCATCATTATTTTATGTGCCTATCTGTACAGGGCATGCTTCTTATGGAGACTCCAGATAAAATTCTTTTCTCTGTTTGTACCTATTAATATATTTAATTAAGGTGGTTTGAGTGCATAAAAGTAATTTGTCTGTCTTGTTCACCGTGAAAAACAAGGCTGTCTGGTATTTCCATAGTTGTTTTCTGGGAACATCAGTTAGAACCTTAACATGATTCCAGAAAAGCAGGGAATGGAATTCAGGCTCTTCAAATAAGATGGGAATTTAAAAAGTAAATCTTTTAGACTTTAACTCCATTGCAGGGATTTAGGGTACAGATTAATTTCATTTCTGAGAACAACTTCTTAGTATATTGGACTACAGAATTAAAGCTTGACATTATACCATGTACAATGTCTTGGAATTCTCCTCTTTACAAATGAAGTTTCACTAAAATCAGAATTATATAAGGTGTCTCCCATTATTATCAGGCAATTAGACTTTCTGTCAATACCAGAAAAAACTAAGTATTTTCTGTAAATATCGATTTTATCCAGAATTAATGTTTCATTTCTCACCTCTGCACTTTTGAGATTTAAGGGCTTGGTAGTTCTATTTTTAGGAGACTGCTCTATGCATCCAAGGTCTTTGAGCAGTACCCTTTCCCTTAGCACAACATGCCAGTTCTACAAAACTTCTGCCCCATCATAGATCTGCACAATGCCACACTTCTCTAGAGTAGGCAAGGATGAAGAGAAAATAATTGCCCTAGGGTGAGATTTACTGGCTTAGAGGAAATAGAGTTAATTTCTTCAGATGGAACACCATTTACATGTTCCCATGGAACGAAAATTTAGAAAACTCACACACAACCTCACTTGTGTAGACACAGCCTGGCTGTCTGGGCTTAAAGCCAGAATTAGAATTAAGTATATCCCAATTCCCTAAGACAATCAGGAAACACATTTTTCTACCTCCCTTGTCTCTAGCCTGACACCATTTCTTTTGGGCAATTAAACTACAGTACTTTAGACTCTTTGGAGGAAAACTGGTGTGGAAATGCAAAGTAATAATGGATCGTGGTTGGACAAGTAAAATGAAAAAAAAACTACACTAAAAAGCTAACTATTTAAATTGAGAAGTCCAAGCTCATGAATGAATATTCATGGGCATATTTTCGTACTGATATGTTGAAGTAATATCAGACTCCTGCTAGCAGATTAATTGAAACCAAAAGAGACAGCTATTTTTGAAGCTACAGACACTGATTTTCTGATGCTGTTGTATAATAACACCATTCCAATAATAAATGGCGAATTTTATAATAATCTTAAAATGATAAATGCCAGTGATGTGGAGAAACAAGTTTATTAACTTGATTTGCCTTAATGGATTTCCCCATAAGAGTCCTGATAGAATATAGCCAACTTACAATACATAGACTTGACCATTATTATTATTATTTTTATCATAGAAAACACAATTATTGACTATCCTTCAGTACTATCATGAATATTCAATTGCTACTATTTTGCTGCACAGTGTGAGTTTTAGAGTTTGCTGATTAAATGCCCATTGTTCATAGAAAAGTTTCATTAATCCCAATGACAAATAAGGATGCAATTGTGTCTCTTTTGGAAAGAAAGATCCTATTTCATTTGCTGTTGAGTTGTAGAGTTGGTTTCACAGTGAAAGGCAACTATATATATATATATATATATATATATATATATATATATATATATATACTATAAATGTATTTACTTATCTGAAAATCAGCTTGTTTGGATAACTGAATTAAGAATAATATATTTACACTGATTGCATTTTATAAAAAAGGACAAAAATTTGGAATATTTCTCCAATATCTGTCTGCCATTTTTCATATTATCATTTTTATATTTAGCCACTGACCCTGTCAAACTTTTATATACAGGCTTTTATTTCTTCTACTAAGTCAAGCTAATTCTTTAGCTTGGGAGATACGTATACTATCTTTAATAATGTTCTAATCATAATTCAGTACTCCTTTAGGTTTTTCCTGTTCTAATCTTTCTTCTTCAAGTAATTCAAGATTTGTTTTAGTTGTTTGCTCTGAACTTTTCTATCACCGTACCTCACTGAGAAACTGTTTCTCAGTTCACGTATTTCCCCCAATAACTTGATCTTTAAGGGC
Organism: Ondatra zibethicus; assembly: GCA_004026605.1. Taxonomy (NCBI): domain Eukaryota; kingdom Metazoa; phylum Chordata; class Mammalia; order Rodentia; family Cricetidae; genus Ondatra; species Ondatra zibethicus. The sequence continues at coordinate 12,573 of PVIU01030393.1, read as the reverse complement.
TTCTGCTTATTTCCCAAAAGAAATTAGGATAAAATGTCATTCAAATATTTGCTAGAAGAATACACTAATTCAAACTAATTTTTATTGTTTAATCAATTTATGGTCGATAATATAATATAAAATTAGAAAAAGATCCTTTATATATTTTATCTCCCTTCTCCGTGGCACCAACTGCCTGCAATGCTGAATTACTGAAAGGACATAGACATTATATATCCCTTACTTTACGGTGTATCTTGTCTAATACCTAAAAGTTCTCTCTCTTTTCCTTCTTTCTCTTTCTTACTCTCTTTCTCCCTCTGTCTCTCTTTCTCTCATTCTCACTTTTGCTGTCTCGCTTTCTCACACTCTCTCTCATCTCTACGTATATAATACACAGAGAATCATTTGATTTGAACTTGATAGTACTGTATAGGGGTATGCTCACTCATAAATAAACTGAAACTATCACCACAGAATATATTCAAGGTCTGTTACAATATTAAACAATCTGCAGATGATTTGAAAATAAACTAATAGAGTGACTTGGACTGAGGGTTAGTCATGGTCTTCTGTACATATTTTTCATTAAAATGATTCTTTAAATTGACTTAGTATTAAACTATCCCCTAATGACTCATCATTATACACATTGATTAGTGTTCATATTTCAACCCTCATCCAGGAAGTTTCTTTTTGCAGTAGATGGTGATTAATATGGAGGTTCCTGATTAGTCAAAGTGCAGTAGTAAATAAGAGACTGTGGAATGCTTATCCCTAAATAGGCTATCAATATCACCTTCCTCCTGCCAGGGTTCAGGGTTTATTGTAAAAAATGGGGACAAAAGATAAGAACCACAGGGTGGATGAGTACAAAGAAATTGTGCTCTAGACAGACCAGGATTACATGTAAGGATTCCCAGTAATCAGGACAGCACCCAGGAAGCCTGGACAAACTCAAGGTCCATCATGGAGAGACTATGTGGGCACAAAAGTCATCCTCCAGCCGAGGAATCTTGACCATTGACTGCTGCTGGGAAATGAACAGTCACACATCCAACAGTTTGTGAGAAAGAAAGACAAATCATACTTTATTGGTTAAGGGACAAAAAGACACAAAGTTTGAGTGGGAAAAGGAAGTGGGTGGAGGTGGCAGAGGCTGGAGAAGGAGGGGGTTATTTTAAAAATACATTGAACAAAATTCTCAAAGAACAAAAATGCAAACTTATAAATGGTATTACAGCAAGAAACATACTCTTACTTTAAAACATTAGACTGTGACTGCAGGATTAGGTGTTTAGGCTAAAGAAAACAGGTTATTGGATCTAGTTGAGAAAGGAACTAATGGCTAATTACAATTTAAATAGAGTGACATGCAGTTGCTGATGATCCTTGGGGTGACAAATAAAGGCTGCAGGAACTTAAAACAACTCATCATATCACATATACATTCAACAAATGAAAGATATGAATGCATGCATCATTGTTATTGATAGCTGATTCTTTACACTTACAAAGTCAAGAATTTCCTGACCAGGGATTGGTCACACACACACAGAGTTGGTCCTTTGCATATAGATGTAATTGGTTATTATTATGTAATTATAATGATGATCAATATAATTCCCCATACATATGGCCATGGGCTAGCTTGGTCTGGGAAATGTCTGACTTAGACTCTCTTCATTTTCTGTTATGGTTATCAAGTAAAATTAATGAACACACAACAATTTAACTACATGACCCAGACTGAGTAGGTTGTATTTATATAATCAGAAATATATATGTATTTACATATACATATATGTATGTGAAAACATTGGATGGAAAATGTTCTTGAATTTTAAAAAGAGCAATGAGGGTTAATATGGGAGAGCTTGAAAGAAGGAAGGGAAAGGAGAAATTATATGAATATATTTTAATTGCAAAAACTTAAAGGGATAATATAAAAATACTCATATCTGATCTTCTACTGAAAGTATTTAAAATGACCATTAGCATCTTTGAAGATGTGTTATGTTATTGCTAGCTGTACCCTCCCATCATAAGATTTTGTATCTTGACATGCAAAATTCAAAATAAAAAATAAAATATTTTCTAAGGCCAACTGTCACCATTTTACATATAAGCCAAAGATATAATTTTTAGAGATTAATTAAGTCACCATTTCTTAACTCCATGTCTTCATACATTATATGCACTTAATTAATTTTACTGCTGTTGTTATTTATTTCTACAGAGTTCTACAGCCATTGGAGGAAAGCTAGTAAGAACCTGTTTTTACCTATTTGAACAGGTATTTATGTCTAGCCCTCATTGCCTTGTAAATGAAATGAGAGTTCTTATTTCAAAATAAGAACAAATAGACACAAAAACATAAAACAAAATGCCAGAGGTAAAAATAGTTTTGTTGTTGTTGTTGTTTTGTTTGATTTTTGCTTTGTTCATTGTATACCTATATATGGTTATCAGAACTTTACCCCATTTGGTATTATGTTTTGATTTCCCTAGAATGATAGTCCACCTAATTTTCACTATTTTTATTATAGGCATCCTGGGACTTTGAGAGAAAGTTGAATCCTTAAGGTAAAGCATCCTGGATCTTTTCTTCCTTCTAGTCTGAGGTGACAACGGCATTAAAGGTCTAACATTTCCATGTTTGTCCAATTTTAGTCTTCCAGTTTATAATTTTGTGATGCTTCCTATAGAATTATAATGAATGAATGAAAACTCTAACATTTTAAATAAAATAATAAATTAAAATGAGAAAAAATAAATCACCATAAGAATGGATAGAGCCCAGCAAGAGCCCCCTCACTTCATTAATACTTATTTTGTAGCACTTATAGCTGAGCTAAAATTAACCAAGTCAGATATGGTAGGGCACATCTGAATCCATCCTCTGCTCTCCTAAAGGACAGGGGAGACAGAGTCAGGAGAATTGTCCATGATCTCAACAGTTTAGCTAACCTAGTTAAACTGACACCAAAACAACAGCCTAAATTTCCGATTCACAAACAAGGCAAGGTGTTGAGAATAAGTCTCAAAAGTTATCTTCTTACTTCTACAAACATGCCATGGTATACAACACACACACAAGGTTCTTTGGGGGTTCCTGCTTCATGAAAAAGTCTGCTAGACATTCTGCAGGACACAGAAAAAATGTGAGAGACAAACTGCCAGTAGAGGTGGGACTGTCTTTGAAATCTCCTGCTTTGTGAAAAAGTCTGCCGGATACTACGGGCCTGTGAGCTGAAGATGGATGCCCCAATGGTACAGAAGAAATTTGGATGACTGTTCAAGCAGCAAGATGTCTCTGTCAATTCTAGAGTTTTGGAAGTTGCTTAAAATATACTTTCTATTTACTTAGGTAAGATTATATCCTTCTGGAGTCTTTGATGGAGTTGAAGAATAGATAGTTATTATAGTTTTCCTTAGTTATAAAAGATGAAGTAGATATAAATATTTTAACTATAATTCTTGCTTGATAACTTTTGTTTTATGTAATTTTACTATGTTAAAGTTAAAGCCTTCCTTTTTGTTTAAACAGAGAAGGGGAAATGGTGTGGGAGGGCCTTCTGTATATCTGTTGCTTTTATAGGTTAATAAATAAAGGAACTGCTTTGAGCCTATAGCAGAGCTATAGAAGAACAAAACTAGAAAGGGAAAACTAAATGAAATGCTGGGAGGAGGCAGGCAGAGTCAGAGAGATGCCATGGGGCTGCCACTGGAGACTGATGTGCTGAAACTTTGCTGGTAGGCCACGACTTCGTGGTGACGCACAGATTAATGAAGATGGGTTAAATTAAGATGTAAGAGTTAGCCAATAAGAAGCTAGAGCTAACAGGCCAAGCAGTGTTTTAAATAATATAGTTTCTGTGTGATTATTTTGGGTCTAAGCTAGGCAGGTGGCCAGGAACCAGGAATCAACCCTTATTACTACAGTGACATAAAGTTTAAACTCTAATTCCACTATATAAATTCATTATAATTTAAAGAATAATATGTAATTTATTAATTGACCCTTTTCTGTCGGATAACAATGTTTAATTCTAACAATGAAAATGACTTAAAATGAAGGAAATGGAAAATACTCTTTACCAAGAATGTTTCTAAATACAGGAAGCAAGATTCTACCCCTTCCAGACACGCACATGGGTATATATTTAGGGTAAATGGAACCAAAGCAGGAAAAAGCAACAGTAAAATAAAGAGCTACTTCAACAGAAAAAAAATCTCCTCAAATAATAATATGCTATAACGAAATTTATCGGAACTTAATTCCTTAAGAACTTTAATGTAAAAGAAATATATGTTTGAGTCAGAAAAAGAACATTGTTTTTCTTTGGATTTTAAACTGCTGTAGGACATCTTGATTTATGGTGGGCACAATGATGTTATTTTTCTGATGAAGTAGGAAGCATCATGAAGACAGTAAATCAACTCCCAGCTAAGAGAATAGGAAGTGACTCGGTGCTTCTTACACAGGAGTCTCAGGTGTGCTATTTAAATCTCCAGCTTGTCTATAGGTAACCAGTTTTAAAGCTAAATATGAGGTAAGTATCAAACTGCCTCAATCTGACAAGGTTTCTAAGTCAGTTTGTACCATCAGGTTCCTCAGATCCTGCTTATTGACTTATAAAAGATTTATTAACATGTTTTTATACCCCAGAGCCCAATATCCAGACTGGATATTTATTAATCTTCTGTGATGGCATATTGGAGGTATTTGTGCAACTCCGTGGGTATTTGTTTCTTCTATTAATTCAAGTATTTTGACCTCATCAACTTTGCTGGGTGTTTCAGTTTTTTAACGTTAATTTCTACCTTGCTTACAGGTTCAGTGCTTCATTTACCATTCTTAAGTATGGGTTTCAAGCTGCCATTTTTGACAGTCCATTCTGAATAGAAAATCAATAGCACAGGCACTAAGGTTGGCAGTTAATAAATGGGACCCCATGAAACCGAAAAGCTTCTGTAAGGCAAAGGACACCATCTATCAGACAAAGTACAGTCGACCAAATGGAAACAGATCTTTACACACACTTCATGTGACAGAGAGTTAATATCCAAAATATATAAAGAACACAAGAATTAGACATCAGCAAATGACATAATCCAATTTAAAAAATAATGAAGTATATCTAAACAGAGACTTTTCTACAAAGGAATCACAATGGTCAAATAACACTGAAAGAAATATTCAACATCCTTAGCCATCAGGGAACTGAAAACAGAAACAACCCTGAGAGTCCATCCTACACATGTCAGAATGGCTAAGATCAAAAACGCAAGTGACAGCTCATGCTGGTAAAAAAGTGAAGCAAAGAAATCAGTCCTCCATTGCTAGTAGTAAAGTGCAAACTGGAATAGTCACTTTGTTAATTAATATGGTGGTTTCTCAGAAAACTGGGAAATAATCTACCTCAAGACCCTGCTATATCACTGTTGGGCAAATACCCAAAGGAAGATCCATCCTACCACAAGGACACTTGCTCAACTATGTTCATAGAAGCTTTATTCAAATAGCCAGGAACTGGAAACAACCTAGATGTCCCTCAAAAGAAGAATGGATAAATAAAATGTGGTATATTTATTTACACAATGAAGTATTACTCAGATATGTATCATAAAATTTGCAGGCAAATAGTTGAAATTATAAAAAAAAATTTCTGAGTGAGATAACCCAGACCTAGAAAGACAAACATAGTATGTACTAACTTATAAATGGATAACATATTAGCTGTTATGCAAAGGACAGTAATGTTGCAATCCAAACCCAGGAGGGGTAAAGGGGGTTGCATGAATCTCCCAGGAAGGGAAAACAGAATAGATTTTGAGGGTAGACTAGGGGCAGGTAGCAATGCGAACCAGATGGATCAGATGGGTCGGGAACGGAAAGAGAGAGTACTAGGAGACGAACTAGAAATGGTGAGTGGGACCATTTCAGGGCACGATAAAAACCTAGTGCAATGTAAATTCCCAGGGATCTATTAGGGTGACTGTAGTGAAGATGCCTAGTAATGGGTGATGTGGAGCCTGAACAAGCTGACATCTATAACCAGGGAAGTCTTCCTGAGTCAAAACTGGGACACCCCCCACCCAGTCACAAAACCTTTGATCTACAAGATATACTGGGATAAAGGTGGCACAGAACTTGTGGAAAAGGCCAACTCATGATTGGTTCAAACTTTGGCCTAAGCTAAGAGAGGGAATCTATGCCTACCAGTTTCCTATGGATGGCCAGGAGCCAGAGGAAGGATAGTCCAAAGACCTAGGACAGAACCAAATATGATCAGAAAAAATGAAATAATACCTAATAATACTCTACAGTAATCTAGCCTGGAGCCTAGCACAATCATCAAAACATAGGCTTCATCCAGCACCTGATGGGATCAGATACAGACCCACAGTCAAACATTAGTGGAGCTAGGTCAATCCTGAGCAAGAGGGGAAGGAAAGATTATAGGAGCCAGAGGAGTCAAAGGTACCACAAGAACAGGTCTTATAGAATCAGCTCAGCAGGGCTCATAGGGGCTCAAAATGACTGAACCTAAAATCTGGAAGCCTGTAAGAGTCTGACAGAGGCCCTCTTTGCATGTGTTAAGGGTATGTTGTTTGATCTTCTAGATTCCTAGCAGCAGGAGCAGGGGCTGTCTCTTACTCTTTTGCCTGCTTTTAGGACCATTTTCCTCCCTTAAGGTTGCCTAGTCCAGCCTTAATATGAGAGGATATGCCTAGTCTTACTGGAACTTAATATATTGTGCTTGGTTCACATGCCTGGGAGACCTGACATTTTCTGAAGGGGAATGGAGGAGGAGTATAACTGGGGGGAGAGGGGAGGTGGGAGGGTGGGACTGGAAGAAGAGGAGTCAGGGAAAACTGCAGTCATGGTGTAATATATGAGAGAAGAATAAATTAAAAATGAGAGCACTGATTGAGAAAAGATGGCTAAGTGGTCAAGAACACTTGCTTATTTGCAGAGAACCCAGGTTCAGTTACAAGGACTCATATCAACAGGATTACAAACTCCTGTAACTCCAGTTCCTAGGATCTGACACCCTCTTCATGACTTCATGAGCACCTGCACACACAGAGACACACAGACACACACACACAGAGTGCACATATGTATAAGCAGGCACACACACATGATACATTTAAAAGTTTTAAACAAGATGAAATACAAATATCAAACACTCTCAAAATTGATTCAGAATCTTCGGTAAGCTGTGAAACACACACTTAAATACTTAAATTGTTTAGATATTACAGCTCAATCCAGGCAGATTGGCTACCACCAAAATACAAATACAATAAATGCAGGCGAAGATGTGAAGACAAGAGAGCTAATTAATTGCTGAAGAGAGTATAAACTTCCAGCCACTCACCAAGTTTGTGTAGAGTTTCCAAAAATCTAAGAATAAAACCACCATAAGAAAATTATTAATATTTATGGTGGACATTTGCTGGTTCCAGGTAAAGACTATAACATTTGAATTATTTTTAATGAACTATATTTAATTTTGTGAAAACTGCCTACTCTGTTTGTTCATTAGTTAATTTGTTAACTTAATTTTTTGGGTTTTGGACATTCAAATATTTAAGTTATTTACATATTCTAGATATTAGTTCCATTTCTTATGTGTAGTTTACAATTTTACCATTTTGTAAGTTCATCTTAAAATCTATGTAGAAACTTTTTAAGTTCACATAACTTCATTTGTCAGTTTTGTGGACAATTTCCTATGCTATTGGACTCCTTTCCATGAATTATTTGTGCTGTGTTTCCCTCTAATTATTTCAGTAATTTCAGGTTTTACATTCAGAGCTTTGATCCAGCCTGAATTGATGTCCCCACTGTCTGAGAAACATGGATCTAGTTGGTTTTTCATGTGGAAGTCTAGTTTTCCCAGAACAATTTGTTAAAACTATCCTTCTCCAATGTATATTTTTGGCATCTTTGTCAATAATTTGGTCTCTGGTCTATAGGGATGTCTCAGTGGGAAAAAATGCTAGTTACAAGCTTCAAAACCTAAGTTCAATTACCAGGACTCAGATGTGAAAGTAGAAAACCAACTCCTGCCAGTTTTCCTCTGTCACATGTCCCACATGTGAGTGCCAATGCATGCACACGAGCATATGTGCATGTACATGTGCACACACACACACACACACATCACAAATGAGTAAATATTTTATAAATGTGTGATTTGCCATAGGTTAAATAGCTACTTATAGTTAATACCTAGGAATGCAAGATAATCTAATCCCACTCCCCCTTCAGGGATAATCTCCCATTTAGTTTATCAAATCTCTAGTGGTCATCATTGGACACAGGAACATATAAACAAAGCTGAGTAGACTCAATCGATGTGCATACATGTGTGTATATTGATATATATTTCATACATATGATATATGTAGAAATAATAAAGAAGTGATCATAAATTTGTCAGTGGGATAATATGGAAGGAGGTAAAAGGGTAGAGGGAGGACAGAAATAATACATATCAAATACAAAATTCTCAGAAAAATAAAATTGTTCAATTTTTAAAAATGATTAAAAAATACAAGTATTGTTTTAAAAAAATACCAGAACTAATTTGTCTCTAGATTAGTTAATGTTAAGTACACTCTCCGCTCTGTTTTGTGTCCCCTGATACCATAGAAAATTCTGGAAAGTTCTCACCAAGTAATCTGTAAGTCCTGATCACTGTATGAAGTGGAATATCCTCATTGATTTTTTGAACAAACTAAATAGGAACACTATGTATTGTTTTTCAACCAAGGATTCCAAGACACCTGTACTAGGAATTACAGATATCTATAGGAAATCTTTACATTCCCTTCTTTTGCTTTTATCTGTTTTTATGAGTAAAACATTTTTTTTATCAGCATGTCAAATTGTAAGCAGCATCACAAAAGCTGCCTGTGGAGCTACTGTTTCTACCAGGGATGTTGTAAAAGGAGCTAACTATACGGTGGTGCGCACCTGTGTTCTCAAACTACTACCTTGTCGGAGTCATTCACACCATCACTTCCAGCTGGCCTCTTACAATTTCTGAAGAAGGTTCATAAAGAGACCATTTCCATTTACCTTTTACTATTTTTATTATTCTCTCATACAATATTTCCCAACCATATTTGACCTTCTTCCCTCTCCTCCCCCCATACCTCCTATATCCACTTCTCTTCTGTTTCCCTTCAGAAAAGAGCGGGCCTCCCACATATATTAATTGTACATGGTATAACAAGATGCAATAAGATTAGACATAAACCCTTATCTCAGGCTGGTCCAGACAACCAAGTAGGAGGAAAAGGGTCCCCCAAGCAGGCTGAAGAGCCAGAGACACCACTATTTCCATTGTTAAAAGTTTCCTAAAATACAAAGCTAGCAACATTTAATAAAATACAGAGGACCTAGCACAGACACACACAAGCTCTCTGATTGCTGAGCCAGTCTCTGTGAGCCCCTCCAAGCTCTGATTTGTTGATTCTGCGTTCTCCTGGTGTCCTCTGACCCCTGGCTTCCTCAGTCCTTCCTCCGTGTCTCTTCAGAGATGTTTCCTGAGCTCCAAGGGGAGGGATCCAATGGATACCTCTAATTTTGGCTCCTCTCTCTCTCTGTCTCCCTAATGTTTGGCAGTGGGTCTCTGCATCTGCTCCCACCAGCTGCAGGAGGAAGCATAACTGACGATGATTGGGCTAGGCATTGATCTATGAGTAGAGCAGAATATCACTAGAAATCATTTTATTGTCTTTATTTTCCTATTCTAGGCCTCTGAGCTATCCAGCCTCCTGTTCCTTGTCAACAAGACAGTGGAGGCATGAGCATCCTCTCTTGGAGTGACCCTCAAATTAAACCTGCCTTTAGTTGGCCACTCCCATTAATTCTAATCCTCTATTTCCACATCAGTTCTTGAAGGCAGGATAGACTGTAGGTCTAAGGTTTGTCACTGGGTTGGTGTCCCAGTCCCACTGCTAAAATCTAACATTGAGTATATACTTATATTTGGAATATATAAGGCACTTAATATGTATTCACCCTGTAATGACACAGGAGCAAATATTAAAACTGCTAAAGAAGGAATACTAGTATTATGATATCTTTTATAGTTTATATTTGATATACACATATTCCTCCTATTATCACAATAAAAATCACATTTTATAAAGTATAAAGAATATTGATAACACAATATTCAGGCATGAAAATAGTTTCCACGGCATTTAGATTACTTTTTAAAATTTTAATGATAAGCTAAATTTAATGTGTATGTGAGGAGGCACATTTATGTGTGTCCAGGTTTGTACAATGCAGGACCCACAGAAAAGTGGCTGTTGAAGATTCCAAAAGACAGGATGGTCTTTCAGGGTTCCTGCTTCACAGAAGAAACCAAACATTTTTCATGATACAGGAGAAAGTGACTGACAAACTGCCAAGATAAATAAAACAGCCTTTCAAATTTCCTGCTTCATGGAAAAGTCTGCCAGATACTATGGGTCTGTAGGCTGAAGATGGATGCCCCAATGTTACAGAACTTTGGGTGACTATCCAGGCAGCAAGATGTCTCAGTCAATTCAAAGTTTTGGAATTTTCTTAGAATGTACTTCTTGTTTACTAAGGTAATATTATATCCTTCTGGAGTCTTTGAAGAGTTGAAGATAGATAGTTATAGCTTTTCTTAGTTATAAAAATAAATTAATTAGATATAAAACTTAGGAGTCACAAAGATAAAATAGATGATAGTATATTTTATTTAATTTTGCCAGATAAAATAGATTAAATGTTATAACTGTAATTCTTGTTTGAACCTGTATTGTAATATGTAATTTTACTATGTTAAATTAAAAACCTTTTTTATTTAGACAGCAAAGGGGAGATGATGTGGGATTTACCCCCTCTGTATGCTATGGATATGTTTTATTACCATTGGTTGATAAAGAAGCTGTTTTGGCCTATAGCACAGCAGAATATAGACAGGCTGGAAGATATATAGAAAGAGTAGGTAGAGTCAAAGAGACACCATGTATCTGCTGAAGGAGAAAGACACCAGGAGAGAACCTTACTTGGTAAGTCACAGCCTTGTGGAGATACATAGATTAATAGGAATATATTAATTTAAGATGTAAGAGCTATCTAGAAATTTGCCAGAGACATCAGCCAAACAGTGTTGTAATTAATACAGTTTCTGTGTGATTATTCAGGTCTGTGTGGCTGTAAGAGACTGAAAAGTCTCCGTTTACACACATATGTACAGGTGACATTTGTAGATTTCATTCTTCATGTACCTTCCAACTTTTCTTTCTTCTTTCTCTTCCTCCTCCTCTTTTTCCTTTTCCTTTTTCTGAGCCTCATCCTCCTTTTTATCTTCTGCTTATTCCTCTTTTCCTTCGTCTTCTTCCTCTCCTTCATCTATCTTATTTCTCCTCTTCCTCCTCCTCGTCCTCCTACTCCTCCTCCTCTTCCTCCTCCTCCTCCTCTTCTTTCTTGCTTCAAGACAGGGTCTCTAAATTGACAGAGACGTGTAAACTAGGCTCCTCACAATATCCTGTCTCTGCCTTCTCTGAACTGGAATTGCATATACCACTGCCCAGGTCTACATAGGTTATGGAAATAAACTCAGCTCCATTTCTTCGGAAAGTAAGGACTTTATCATCTAAGATATGTCCTGGTCCCATCATAGTAAAATTTAAAAATATAAGGCTTTTATAAGGATATGATAATTAAAGTTAATTAGCATCAACAAAATTTAACATAATGACTGGGGTGGATCAGGCTATCTTGCTTTTGATGGTGATACAAAGAAAATGTGTCTGTAATTGAAAGTCTCACAATGTGGCAGTAGAAGTAGACTCTATGAGGAATGGCCTAATAGATTCAAACATAGCTCGGGGAAGCATGGCTAAAGAATCCAATGAACACAGCTGTTTCACTATTCTCTGTGAAAAGTTGTTTTATTGATGCTTTTCTTTTTTAATTTTTTATTGCTTTATAAATAATACCATCTCCTGGGTCAAGGAAGAAATAAAGAAAGAAATTAAAGTCTTCCTTGAATTCAATGAAAATAAAGAAACAACATACACGAACCTATGGGACACTATGAAAGCAGTGCTAAGAGGAAAGTTCATAGCACTTAGTGCCCACATAAAGAAAACGGAGAAAGCACACATAAGTGACTTAACAGCACACCTGAAAGCCCTGGGAAAAAAAAGAATCAGAATCACCCAGGAGGAATAGAAGACTGGAAATAACCAAACTGAGGGCTGAAATCAACCAAATAGAGACACAGAAAACAATCCAAACAATCAATGAAACAAAGAGCTGGTTCCTTGAGAAAATCAACAAAATCGACAAACCCCTATCCAAACTAATCAAAAGGCAGAGAGAAAACACTCAAATTAACAAGATCAGAAATGAAAAGGGGGACATAACAACAGACACTGAGGAAATTCAAAGAATCATTAGGTCTTACTACAAAAGCCTGTATGCCACAAAATTGGAAAATGTACAAGAAATGGACAGTTTTTTAGATAAATACCACATACCGAAACTAAATCAAGACCAGGTGAACAGTTTAAATAGACCTA
>PVIU01030392.1:0-16176 GCA_004026605.1 Ondatra zibethicus | reverse complement strand
TAATAGAAACTGAAGGGTCATTACCAAACTCATTTTATGAAGCTACAATTACCCTGATACCAAAACCACACAGGGACGCAACCAAGAAAGAGAATTTTAGACCAATCTCACTTATGAACATTGATGCAAAAATTCTTAACAAAGTACTGGCAAACCGAATACAAGAACACATTAAAAAAAATCATCCATTATGATCAAGCAGCTTCTTCTATTTAAAAAGAAGACATTTCATTTCTACAGAAATTTGCTGGCAAGTTCAGAAAAAGAGAATCTATCATCCGTTTGTAAATTCTATTGGGAGAGCAGAACAAACATTTATAGAATTAATAAGATGACATAGTCAAAATGGCTCAGTTTGTAACAGCCTGAATACGAGGGGCTGGGTAGAGGGAAGCGCTCACCTTATATAGTCTTAGCTCACCACATACTTCTTCATTTGGGAAGTATCACATATGACAAGTTGCCTTCCACATGTGACAGCAGGGACCCAACCCTGGGAGAAAGACACACCACTGTGAATGGCATTTAGCAGGACTACTGTGGCCTGTTTTCTCATTCTGAGCAATGGCAGAATGGAAGATGAGGAAGACAAAAAAGGCCTGTTGAGGGTTTTCCAGTTCCTAACAGAGTGCTTACAGAATTTACTATGGAAATCAAACCAGCCCCTTCTCAGCAGGGCATTTCAAAAGGCTATGCAGCACAGCTACAAGAAAGAAAAAACTGCTGTGTATATTCAGGGGGTGTGCATGGTGGCCTTGCTTGCTTCATGGGGTGATCACAGCATTCCTTGCTGTGTGAGGTCTTCACCTCATGTTCTACTTAGCATCCAGTATGTAGGTAGAGTAGATCTCATGGAACAGGGCCTGCCATGGCAAATAAACCCCCTCAGAAACACAAGCACAGTTTATTCCAATGCAACTTGTTTTCCAGAATGATTGTATGTTCGTGAAAATAATTTGCCATTAAAAAACAATACTGCTCATTTTAATCCATTTTCTAGAAGTAATCATTAAGAGGGACGAACGTGCCAGTGTTTACAATTTTTTGTACTTGTGCTAAGTAAGGGTGTTTGACTACTCCATAGATCTTGTACTCGGCCTAAATGTTCCTTTAAACATTTTGACTTATTATAATTAAGTGTAAGCCAGGGTGGGTCATTAATTGATTACAAGTAAGTCTGAGTTAACTCCAGACATTAATAACAATATTGGGGGAAAAAATGCCTTGGGTCCACATGGCAAACTAAGAGCTCGAACTCCCATGGCAAATTTTGAAGTGGGCGCCAGGACTAGAAACAGGCAACCCTGGGCTTACATCAGTCTGCACAGTGTTTCCTCGGACCACATAGTATTTTAAAACAGACTGGAGCTAGTGATCAACATTTGAAACTAAGAATACTTTAAGTCATGGTCAAAGATGCCCTTGATTTCAGATTTAAAATCATATCCTGACAACATCAAACCAATATGATTCAAACACTTGATGTCTGTCCCTTTGAGCGGGTGTGAACAGTCTAGTTTGTCCATTTTCTTACCCAAGCTCTTTCACTCATTCATTCTGACATGCATTTTGTGAAAGTGTGTATGAGCATGTGTGCTTGTGTGTACATGGGTTCACATGCATGTGGAGGACAGAGGAAAATTTCCCATGGTCATTCCTCAGGTGCCTTCTAACCTTTCTAATTAATTACCTCTTCTACAGTTGCAACCATTTTTGTTTTGTTTTGTTTTTTATTGTTTTTATTGAGCTATGTATTTTGCTCTGCTCCCCTCCCATCCTCCCCTTCCCCTTCTGCCTTTTCCTATGATCCCCATGCTCCTAATTTACTCAGGAGATCTTGTCTTTTTCTACTTTCTATGTAGATTAGAGCCATGTATGTCTCTCTTAGGGTCCTCTTTGTTGTCTAGATTCTCTGGGATTGCGAATTATAGGTTGGTTTTCTTTGCTTTATGTCTAAAAGCCACTTATGAGTGAGTACATATGATATTTGTCTTTCTGGATCTGGGTTACCTCATTCAATATGATGTTTTCTAGATCCATCCATTTGCTCACAAATTTCAAGATGTCATTATGTTTTATTCTGATGTGTAGTACTCTGTTGTGTAAATGTATCACATCTTCTTTATCCATTCATTGGTCAAGAGGCACTAAAGTTGTTTCCAGGTTCTGGCTATGAGAAATGACACTGCTATGAACACAGATGAGCACATGTCCTTGTAGCACAATTGGACATCCTTTGAGTACATACTCAAAAGTGGTATTTCTGGGTCTCTAGGTAGATTGTTTCCTAATTTTCAGAAAAATTGCCACACTGATTTCCAAATCAGCTATACCAGTTTGTACTATCACCAGCAATGGAGGAGTGTTCCCTTTACCCCACTTCCTCTCCAGCATAAGTTGTCATCAGCAGTTTTGATCTTGGCCATTCTTAAAGATGTGAGATTGAGTGTCAAAGTTGTTTTGATTTGCATTTCTCTGATGACTAAGGATGCTGAGCATTTCCAAGGTGTCTTTCAGCCATTTTAGATTCCTCTGTTGAAAGTTCTCTGTTTAGGTCTGTAGCCTGTTTTTTTTTTTTATTAGATTATTTGTTCTTTTGATGGCCAATTTCTTGAGGTCTTTGTATATTTAGGAGATCAGCCCTCTGTCCGATGGAGGGTTCATGAAGATCTTTTCCCATTCCATAGGCTGCCGTTTTGCCTTGTTGACCATGTCCCTTGCTTTACAGAAGCTTTTCAGTTTCAGGAGGTCCCATTTATTAATTGTTGTTATCCGTGTCTGTGCTATTGGCGTTATATTTAGGAAGTTGTCTCCTGTGCCAATGTGTTCAAGTGTACTTCCCACTTTCTCTTCTATAAGGTTCAGTGTGGCTGGTTTATGTTGAGGTCTTTGATCCATTTAGACTTGAGTTTTGTGTATGGTGATAGATATGGATCTATTTTCATTCTTCTACATGTTGATATCCAGTTATGTCAGCACCATTTGTTGAATATGCTTTCTTTTTCCATTTTATATTTTTTGCTTCTTTGTCAAAAATCAGGTGTTCATAGGTGTGTGCATTGATATCTGGGTTTTCAATTTGGTTCCATTGGTCCTGTTTTTATGCCAATACCGGACTTTTTTCAGTACTGTAGCTGTGTAGTAGAGTTTGAAGTCAGGGATTGTGATGCCTCCAGATGGTCTTTTATTGTACAGGATTGTTTTGCCTATCCTGGGCTTTTTGCTTTTTCATATGAAGTTGAGTATTGCTCTTTCGAGGTCTGTGAAGAATTTTGTTGGGATTTTAATGGGCATTGCATTGAATCTGTAGATTGCTTTTGGTAAGATTGCCATTTTGCTATGTTAATTCTACCTACCCAAGAGCATGGGAGATCTTTCCATTTTCTGGTGTCTTCTTCAATTTCTTTCTTCAAAGATTTAAAGTTCTTGTCATATAGGTCTTCCACTTGTTTGGTTAGAGTTACTCCAAGATATTTTATGTTATTTATGGCTGTTTTGAAGGGTGATGTATCTCTGATTTCTTTCTCACCCCATTTATAATCTTTATATAGGAGGGCTACTGATATTTTTTGAGTTAATCTTATATCCTGCTACATTACTGAAGGTGTTTATGAGTTGTAGAAGTTCCTTGGTAAGGTTTTTCGGGTCGCTTATTTAAACTATCATGTCAGCAAATAGTGAGAGTTTGACTTTTTCCTTTCCAATTTGAATCCCCTTGATCTCCTTATGTTGTCTTATTGATATTGCTAGAACTTCAAGCACTATGTTGAAGAGATATGGAGAGAGTGGACAGCCTTGTCTTGTTCCTGATTTCAGTAGAATCACTTTGAGTTTCTCTCCATTTAATTTGATGTTAGCTTTTGGCTTGCCTTCATTATGTTTAGGTATGTTCCTTGTATCCCTGCTCTCTCCAAGCCCTTTATCATGAAGGTACGTTGTATTTTGTTGAAGGGGTTTTTCAGCATCTAATGAGGTGATCACATATTTTTTTTCAGTTTGTTTATATAATGGGCTACATTGACAGATTTTTGTATGTTGAATCATCCCTGCATCTCTGGGATGAAGTCTACTTGGCTTTGCTGGATAATTTTTCTGATGTGTTCTTGGATTCAGTTGGCTAGTATTTTATTGATTGTTTTTGCATCAATGTTCATGAGTGAGACTGGTCTGAAATTCTCTTTCTTAGAAATGTCTTTGTGTGGTTTGGGGATCAGGGTAGTTGTAGCCTCATAAAAAGCATTTGCACTGTTCCTTCTGCTTCTATTGTGTGGAACAATTTGAGGAGTATTGGTATTAGTTCTTTGAAAATCTTGTAGAATTCTGCACAGAAACCATCTGGCCCTGGTTTTTTATTTGGTTGGGAGACTTTTGATGACTATTTCTATTTATTTAGCAGTTATACATCTATTTAATTTGTTTATCTGATCTTGATTTAATTTTGGTAAGTGATATTTACACAGAAAATTGTCCATTTCCTTTAAGTTTTCCAATTTTATAGAGTACACATTTATGAAGTATTACCTGATAATTCTCTGGATTTTCTATGTGTCTGTTATGTCCCTCTTTTCATTTCTGATTTTGTCAACTTGGATATCTTCTCTCTGCCTTTTGGTTAGTTTGGATAAAGCATTGTCTATCTTGTTGATTTTTTTCGAAGAATCAGCTCTTTGTCTCATTGTTTCTTTGTATTGTTTCCTTTGTTTCTATTTTGTTGATTTCACTTCTCAATCTGATTATTTCATCCCATCTAGTATTCCTGGGTGAGTTTTCTTCTTTTTGTTCTAGAGTTTTCAGGTGTTCTGTTAACTAACCAGTGTGGGATTTTTACAGCTTCTTTTTGTAGGCATTTAGTACTATGAAATTTCTTCTTAACATTGATTTCATTGTGTCCCATAAATTTGGGTATGTTGTGTGGTCATTTTCATTGAATTTTAGGAAGTCTTTAATTCCCTCCTTTATTTCTTCATTGACCCATTGATGATTCTGGTGAGCACTGTTTAATTTTCATGTGTTTGTGGGCTTTCTGAAATTAATGTTGCTGTTGAATTCTAATTTTCAGTCATGGTGATCTGATAAGATACATGGGACTATTCTAATTTGTTTGTATCTGTTGAGGATTGCCTTGTTACCTAGTATGTGGTCAATTTTTGAGAAGGTTTCATAAGATGCTGAGAAGAAGGTATATTCTTTTATGTATCGATGGACTGTTCTATATATGTCTGTTAAGTGCATTTGAGTCATAACATCTGTTAGTTCCCTTATTTCTCTGTTAATTTTCTCTCTGGCAGACCTGCCCAGTGGTGAGAGTGGGGTACTGAAGCCTCCCACTATTAGTGTATGGTGTTGTTATTGTATGATTTAAGCTTAGAAGTGGGTTTTTTTTTCACATATAAGGTGCTCTTGTATTTTGAGGCATTGATATTTAGTGTTGAGATTTCCTGTGACTAATATGGAATGTCCTTCTCTGTCTCTTTTGATGGATTTTAGTTTGAAGTCTATTTTGTTAGATATTAGGATAGCTGCAGCAGTTTGTTTCTTAGGTCCATTTGATTGGAAAAATTTTTTCCCAACCCTTTACTCTGAGGTAATGTCTGCCTTTGAGGTTGATGTGTGTTTCTTGTATGTAGCAGAAGGATGGATTCTGTTTTCATATCCAATCTCTTAGCCTGTGTCTTTTTATAGGTGAGTTGATTCCATTTATATTAAGGGATATTAATGACCAGTGATTGGTAGTTCCTGTTATTTTAGTTTTCATTGGTGGTGATGTTGTTTTGTGTGTTTTTCCCTTCATTGGGATTTGCTGCTGTGAGATCATTGTCTGTGTTTTGGTTGATATAGCCAACTTCCTTGGGTTGGAGTTTTCCTTCTAGTACTTTGTGTAGAGCTGGGATTATGGCTAGGTATTGGTTAAATCTGGTTTGATCATGGAATATCTTGCTTTGTCCATCTTTGGTGATGGAAAGTTTTGCTGGGTATAGTAGTCTGGGCTGTCATCCGTGGTCTCTTAATGACTCCATAATATTTGACCAGGACCTTCTGGCTTTCATTGTTTCCATTGAGAAGCCAGGTGTAATTATGGCCTTTCTCCTTTGCAGCTCTTAATAATCTTTCTTTATTCCATATGCTTAGTGTTTTGATTATTACATGGAAAGGAGACCTTTATGGTCCAGTCTATTTGGTGTTCTGTAAGCTTCTTGTATCTTCATATGTATATCTTTCTTTAGGTTGGGAAAGTTTTCTTCTATGATTTTGTTGAATATATTTTCTGTGCTTTTGAGTTGGACTTCTTCTTCTTCTATCCCTATTATTCTTTGGTTTGATCTTCTCATGGTGTCCCATAGTTCCTGGATATTTTGTGCTAAGCTTTTGTTAGATTTAAGATTTTCTTTGACCAATGAGTCTATTTTCTCTATCATATCTTCAATACTTGAGATTCTCTCTTCTGTCTCTTGTATTCTGCTTTTTATGATTTAATTTGTGGTTCCTGATCATTTCACCATATTTTCTGTTACCAGCATTCTCTCGGTTTGTGTTTTCTTTACTGTCTCTATTTTGGCTTTTCAAGTCTTGAATCATTCTTTCACCTGTTTGATTGTTTTTCTTGGTTTTCTTTAGGGATTTTTTTTTATCTTTCAATTTTTTGTTTGTCTTTTCATCCATTTCTTTGAGGGAATTTTTCATTTTCTCATTAAGGGCCTCAAATATTCTGCTGAAGCTATTTTTTAGGTAATTTTCTTCTGCTTCTTCTGTATCGAGGTGTTCGAGTCTTGTTGTTTCAGAGCCGCTAGTTTTTGTTGGTGTCATATTAGTCTTTGTAGTGTTGAGTGTGTTCTTACCTTGTCTACCCATCTTTTCCTCTGATTGGTGTAGTTAGGGCCACGTCTCTGGTGATCACTCTTCCAGGTGCCAGTGGATCTAAGGCTCAGATGGTTGCTCCTCGTGGTGGAGCCAGTGTCATGGTTCCAGCTCCCAGAGCTCTCTCTGCCAGAGAGCCCCAAGAATATCCTGTCTCTGTCCATTTGCCTTCATTTGTAAGTTTGAGGACAGTCTCTGCTGCAGTGTCCTCTGTCCCATGGTAAGGGTTCACGAAAATTTCATCCAATATATATGAGGAGGTGGAGTGATAAATACCTTGTAAGCAGGAGGACCCTGAGTTCAATTCTCAGGATGCAAATAAGGCAGCTGGGTGCTTGTAACCTCAGCATGTGTGTACTGTCACACAGGAGGGTAACCTCAGCATGTGTGTACCGTCATACAGGAGGGTAACCTCAGCATGTGTGTACCGTCACACAGACACAGGAGGCTAAGACAGGCTGACCAGGAGCTTGAGGGCAGCCAAGGCACCATGGTAAGACCCTGTCACTAAAAATTAAAAATATAATAGTGATGATAATAATAACATTCTGGTGAATAGGAGCTGGAGAAATGGCTCAGTGGGTAAGAGCACTGCCTGTTCTTTCAGAGGATGTGGGATTGATTCCTAGCAGCCACATGATGGCTTACAACAATCTGTAATTCCAGTTCCATGACATGGCATCTTGCATCTTTGTCTGGCTGCCAAGGGCACCAGACATGAAAGTGATACAGAGACAAACATACAGATAAAACATCCATACAAAATGAGCAACATATTATAAATCCAAAATCTTTAATAGACTAAAGCTAGAAATAAGTGTTAATAATTAAATGATACTGAAAACTGCACAGAGTCATAAGGAAAGTCCTTTTTGCTGTCCCATATTTATTCCATAATGACCTATCCAACCCGTATCCCATGGACTGCCTCCAAGATGCCCTTGCACTGTCTAAGACTGCCTTCTGGTATGCTCAGCTGATGAGAGGTACAAGCAGAAGAACACAAGGCATTTGCTAAAGAGGATTCCTCCCCTCTGGACCATTAGCAACTGCTTATCTGTCTCTTTCTCCAGTTTCTGTAACCTCCTTGCCCTTCAAGCTTAGAGGTATAATGGTTTCCCACGGCTGCCCACATGAGATTTCATCACTCATGGGCAGTTTCCCTTGTCTTGCCCACACAATTTCTGAACAGATCCTTCATTAAATGCTCCCTGGCTGTCCCTGTTTGAGTGTACTGTTTGTTTTTCTGCAGGATCCCTGGCTTTAGCCCAAATTATGACCATGAGTTGGAAACAAGTCCAGTGGGGCGCTTTAGAAATTCCTAGCACTCGGGATGTTCAAGGTGAAGAGACAAAAGAAATGATAATGAAACTCATAATTTCCCACCCCAGAGCAAGCACTGCAGCATCACTTTATCCTCTGTTTCACTTAGAAGAGCATCAAGAAAGTACAGAGAGCAAACATGTCTGTGATGGTTCTGGAAGACTACTGCATTGGATGCAGTTCGTCAGCACACACCTGTGAGGATCAGTGCCTCCTTCTTTCCTTCTAGGCTGGGAGTTTTCGTGACTTGAGTGCAACTGTGGGACTCCCTCAGCTATACTTTTGTCAAAAAGGCTCTGCGGTGCTCTGCAGTCAGCTGCAGACATCCTAAGCTCATTCCGAGTGTGGGCATAGGCCTGGGCTGGGCTGAAGGTCTGACAAGTGCCTTTCTCCATCAGTCACCCCACCTCCACTGACCTTCACGGTGTTAATCTTGAGGATGCTCCCCATTAAACCTCACAGTCAGGCTAGCCCCTGTTTCAGAGTCTACTGCCTAAGGAGCCTGACTTAACACAGGTTCAATTTCTTACAAAAATATAAAAACTTATATGCATCAGAATCTCAAGGTGAGACGTGATAATAGAAACCGGATTTTATAAAGTTCCATTTAGGGTTAATTCTCTTGCTGTGGGTTTCTACATTAAGAAATGGGCACAGTTTGCTTGTCTATTTATATAGGTGATGCCCAATTAATTGTTCTGATGCCCAGTTAAAGGTACACTGGGTGCCTGGGAAGATATTGGCATTTTAAGGGCAAGCCTCCTTTTGGGAAATGTAGCCCATGTAGCCCACATAATAGGCTGTGGAAATGAGTCATACTAAGAGTTGGGAATGAAAGCCCACACACACCACTCGTAAACTTAGCTACTATTCACCATGTGACCAGTGCTCTGTGCATACTGGCTCGTGTGATGCATGCAGTGATCATTGAAGAGGATATTTATTAGTCCCACAAGATTAATAAAAAAGCATGAAACCAGGAGCAGCACGAGGGATCAAGGCATCGAACATGCCTGGTCATCAGGTCCCTCAGCAGAAATGGCGTGAGGGTCACTGAGAATGAGAGGCTGCTATTGGCTCCATTTATGATCAAAGGCAAAGTACTAATAGAGAAAACAGGTCAGTGGCTTTCTGTGGTGGCTTATGGGAAGAAAGGCTGATTGTATATAAATGGAAAGTACATTTTGGAGGATATAATCATTCAGCCAATTTATTATAATGGTTGTTACAGAATTATATTTATGTAAGAACTCAGTGCAATGTGCATTAAAGATTCAGTTCTGTTCTAGGTGAGTTCCACTTATATAAGCCAGATTTAAAAAAATATATTAGTTAGTACCCATCTGTACATGCACAAGACCCACACTAGACCAAGCCAGGCAAAATCCCAGCATGGATGAGGAAGAGGCTTTACCTCTAGAAGCTATTGGTTATTGATAGCCTGATGGGGTACAGAGAGTCCCCTTTTTTTAATGCAGCCCCCTGATAGGGGTCCATGTTTCAGTAGAAGATCTTGTATCCATGAACATATTTGCAGCACTACCTGGATTCCATGGGTTTATAAAAGATTACATGAAGTTGAGAAGAAAAAGTGGTTTGGGGGTACATGAAAAACTGGGGGAAAGGTATGGGGATAGCTTTGACTAGACACTATATTTATGTATAAAGTTCTCAATAAATTTAATAATAAGCAGAAAATAGAAAGCTTTACCTGCTTTTTATCTGAACTCAAAATATGTATAATTATGCCTTTTAAATTTGAGCTTTAAATTAGCAAATGAAAATTATGTTTGCACATGCATGGTATTTTGAGGTATGCTGATAATGTCAAGTAGATAATTAGCATGCATTACCACATATAATTATTGTTTCTTACAGAATTGATCTTTTAGACAAATGTGATATAGCAGTTGATTGTCTTCTAGAGTAGTGTTCACTATTAATCACAGCATAAAACAAACCAGTAGAGAAAGGTAAGTACCATTCTTGCTGAATGGAAAAAGAAAAGGAACTATCTATTTTGGGAAATCCTATAAAGGCACCAACTTGAAAATTATGTCAGATGTCCCCATTTCTTCTTGAAGATAAACCAATTTCTTCTTGAAGAAGGTAAAATAAAAAGAAGAAAAAACATTTACAACAGCTGACCAAGAAATGAGATAACAAGGGGCTGTAAAGATGGTTCAATTGTTAAGACAGCTTTCTGCTCTTCTGTACAATCAGAATTTGGCTCCCAGCACTCACATCATAACTCTCCTTCAGGGATCCTATGCCCTCTTCTGGACTCTGCAGAAACTTGCACCCATGTGATGCTTACACTCACACACACACACACCTATGCATGCACAAGTACACACACATACAGAAACATTTCTTTTTAAAGAAAGAAGAAGCAGCATTAGTTGAAAAGAAATAAACATCTAAATATGAAGAGTCAGTCTTTTATTTATTTATTTATTTATTTATTTATTTATTTATTTATTTATTTATTTATTTATTAGAAATGTCACTGCTAGAATCTTCTCCTTATACAGAATGGGAAGGTGACAATACCAGAACTTCCTCCAGAAAGAACACAGTGGGTGTGATGGGTGGAACAATCTTCAGTATAACACACAGAAGCACTCACCAGGAATTACTAGATAAATGAAGTATTTGACCACAAAGCCACACTGTATTCCAAAGTAAATTAACAAATTCACTAAATTATCTGAATAAAAAAGGTGAAGTATATTACAAATAGATATAAACTAGAGCTCACATTTTAGTAATAGGCAATCTATATAGTCACATAAATGATCGATCACATATGGAGAGTGATTTAAATAGCATTCCTATAGGGAAATGACTCTTTATATTTGTAGAGAATGAAAAGCTATTCTGATGTCTGAGAAAGCAGACATCAAACCAAAATTAGTCAAAGAGCTACAGAAGGCCACTGCATACTACGCAAGGTACCATTTAGTCAAAAATATACAATAAACTTAATCATGTAAGCAGCAAATGTTAGCACTTCCAATCTTATTAAATAAACACTAATGGCAAAAAAAGGTCAGTTAGACCCTGATACAGTAACAGAGAGTGACTTCAGCATGCGAGCATGTCACTGTCATCTTCAGACATAAAGCAACACAGCTGCAGTGCTAAAGTAACCATAGACCAAATGGATCTAACAGCTATCTACAGAATATCCCACCCACTAGGTATACAACCCAGATTACTCTCAGTAACCCACGGGTCTTTCTTTAAAATAGACTATATTCTAGACTATAGAACAAATCTTAAAAAACAAATCACAGTCTTAGGCTCTTCTCTGTTGTCTAGGTTCTCTGGAGTTGCAAATTGTAGGCTGCAACCCACAACCCGAGAACCTAGAAAACAAAGAAGACCCTAAGAGAGACATACATAGATCTAAATAGGAAGAGAAAAAAAGACATGATCTCCTGAGTAAATTGGGAGTTTGGGGGTCATGGGAGAGTGTAGAAGGGGAGACGGAAGGAAGGAAGGAGAGCGAAGAAAAATGTATAGTGCAATAAAAGCAATAAAAAAGAAAAAATTAAAAAGAAAGAATAAGAAAAACAAAATAATTTCTTACATACCATCAGATCACAGTGGAATAAACTGGAAATCAACAACAAGAAGAAATATAGAAACTGTAAACACATGCACACTGAACAATATACTGTAGTCACCAAGGAAATTAAGGAAGAAACTGAAAACTTCTTAAATATAAACAAAAGTGTAGGTGCCTGGCCCAACTGTCATTAAAGAGGCTTCCCCCAGCAGCTCATAGAAACAGATGCAGAGACCCGCAGCCAAACATTAGGCAGAGCTTGGTGAATCCTGTGGAAAAGAAGGAGGAAGAATTGTAGGACCCAGCAGTCAAGAGCACCACAACAAAACCCACAGAACCAACTGACCTGGGCTTATAGTGGCTCACAGAGACTGAACCACCAGTGAGGGAGCCTGCATGGGGCTGACCTAGACCCTCTGCATATATGTTACAATTGTGGAATTCAGCCTTTGTCTGAGATTCCTAGCAGTGAGAGCAGGGGATATCCCTGACTCTGTTGCCTGCTTTTGGGACCCATTCTTCCTACTGATTGCCTCATTCAGCCTTAATAGAAGAGGAGGTGCCTAGCCTCACTGCAACTTGATACCCATAACTGGCTGATTTCCATGGGATGCCCACCTGTATCTGAAGAGAAACAGCGGAAGAAGAGTAGGTGGGGCAAGGAGTGGGGGAAGTGTGGGAGAAGAGCTGGGAAGAGGGGATGGAGGGGAGTCTTTGGTTGGAATGTAATAGCAAAAAATAAATAAGCAAAAGGAGTAAAATCCATGATCCATAAAATATATAAATATTTCCAATATAAAACATTAAATCTTGTACAAAAAAAGAAAAAAGAAATTACCAGATATGTCTATTAAAGAACCAGAGAGATTTAAAATAACTGACTAAAAATATAAATCAGTAATATAATATAAAACAAGAACAATCTAATCCTTGAGAACATTAGTTGAAAAGAAAAGAATAAATATCATGGCATAAAATAATGAAGTGTAGACTCAAAGACAAACACATAAAATTAATCAAACAAAGATTTGGTTCTCTGAAAACATAAATGTGCAAAAAAGAGAGAAAATATAAATATGATTAACAAACCTCTAGTCAGACTAATGTAAAGAAACAAATTAGTAAAGTTAGATATGAAGAGAATATGACAATAGAGTCCAGTGAAATACAGAAGGCTACTGGAGAACACTTTGAAAGTGGATATTCCAAAAGTCTGGAAAATGTAGGGGACATGGATAAGTTCCTAGCCAAATAGGCCTTACTGACACTAAATCAAGAGAATACAAGCAGAAACATATACATAACAAGAAATGAGACGAAGACATTAAAAAAAAAGTTTCTCAACAAACAAAAGGCTCAGGTTGCACTGATTCACTACTGCCTTCTACCTATGTCTTTAAGAAAGACACAACAACAGTATTTCTAAAATAGTCCCATAAATGCAAATGGGTAGGACACTATCAGATTCATCCTATGAAGCCAGCTTTACCGAAACTGAGTAGGGACACAGCAAAAGAAGAAAACTATAAGCCGATTTCCCAGATGAATATAGATGCAAACATTCTCAAAAGTCATAGCAAACCAAATAAATTCAGGAGAAACATTAAGATCATAGTTCACGGCCAAGCTAATTTCCATCCAAGAATGCAAGTGTGATTCACTATAAGCAAATCAGCCAATACAACAAGTCCAATAGGTAGACTTAAAGGCAGATCATCCCAATGGATGCAGAAAAGCATCCCTTAGTATAGGAGCTGTGAAGAAACCGGAAATAGAAATAACACACCTTAACATAATAATGATTATGTAACAAACTTATATGCAGCATCATACTAAACTGGGAAAAGCTGAAGACATTCCTGTAAAATTAGGGTTCCATTCTCTCCTTTCTTACTCTATATTGCTTAAAGTCTTAGCTATAGAAGAGAGCTAGGACAATAAATAAATAAATAAATGGAATTAAAATAGGAAAGGAAGAAGTTAAAGTTTTGTTATTTGAAGATGACATGATTCTGTACCAAAAGAACCCTGAAGATTCCACCAGAAATTGTTGAGTTTGGAGAAATATTGTCAGTAATATAGAAAACTATAAAAATCAACATAGAAATTAATATTTTCTAGATATCAATAACTTACTGATAAGTCAAGACAATATTTCATTAGCAACAGTTTCATTAAAATACATATGAATAAATCTAACTAAAGAGTTGAAAGAACTCTACAATGAAAACGAGTACTACTCAGCAGAAAAAAACAATGACATCTTGAAATTTGTATGCAAATGAGACTAGAAAAAACCATCCTGAGTGAGGTAACCCAGACCCAGAAAGATGAGCATGGTATGTACTCACTCATAAGTGGATACTAGCTGGAAAGCAAAGGATATTGAGCCTATAGTTCATGATCCTAGAAAAGCTAATTAACAAGGTGAATCCTAAGAAAAACATATATAGATCCATCTGGAAAAGGGAAATAGACAAGATCACCTGAAAAAATGGAAGCAAGGGGGTGGGGGGAAAAGGGAGAAAAGAAGGGAAAGAGGAGGGGAGAAGAGAAGGGGGTAAGAGAACTTGAGGGAATGGGATAGACAAGATGGAGGAAGAACAGATATGAGAACAAGGAAAGAGACATTTTGATTGAGGGAGCCATTTATGGGGGTAGCAAGAAACCTAGCACTAGAAAAATTTCCAGGAATCCACAAGGATGACCCCAGCAATAGAGGAGAGGGTGCCTGTACTGGCCTTGACCTGCAGTCAGACTGATGACTATCTTAAATATCACCATAGAACCTTCATCCAGTAACTGATGGAAACAGAAGCAGAGACCTGTATCAGAGCACTGGACTGAGCTCCCAAAGTCCAGTTAAAGAGTGGGAGGATGAGAATATGAGCAAAGGGGTCAAGACCATGATGGGGACCTCCACTGAACCAGTTCACCTGATCTAGTGGGAGCTCACCAACTCCAGCTGGACAAGGAAGGAACCAGCATAGGTCCAAACTAGTCTCTCTGAATGTGGGTGACAGTTGTATGGCCACTGGCAGTGGTACCAGGATTTATCTCTACTGCTTGTACTGGCTTTTTTGGAACCCATTCTCTTTGGAGGGATACCTTTCTCAGCCTAGATATAGTAGGGAGGGCCTTGGTCCTTCCTCAAAGCAATGTGCCTTACCCTCTCTGAGGAGTGGATGGGAAGTGGGGTGGGGAGAAAGGTGGAGGGAATGGGAAGAGGGGAGGGAGTGGGAACTGGGATTGGAATGTAAAATGAAAAAAGATAGTTTGTTTTCTTTAAAAAGAAAAGAAAAAATTTTTAAAAAAATTTTTTAAGAGACTAAAGAGAAAAATTGCAGAAGACACTAGGAAATGGAATTGAAGGAGACAGAAAGCGATACTTTTATAAACACATTTGCAGTTGTTTTTCTCCTCAGCATCTTAAAAGTAGCAATTGGATTTTCAATGCCAAATTAAAAAAAAATCAAACCTTATATTTGTAACTAGGAACTTCTCCCAGTGAAAATTTGAACTTAATTTGTAGAACTTTCTATCATTGAAAGAAAAGTGTCTTCCACCAAAGCTCTGCTGAGCAGAGGAAGGAAGGAGCTATGCTTGAGTTCATGTTAAAGGACAGTTCTTTTGATACCAAAACTAAGTCCCATAAAGGGACCCTCCTGTTCCCAGGGCCTGGGCAGGGATTGAGCACTGTTAAAACACTCCGATACTGTTGCCGATGCTGATTTTGTGTTAGACTTTTCTTGAGTCTTTCCCTAATCACGTGTGATGCTTTTTTTGTGAGCACATGAAGGTACTGATCAGTCCACTCAACAGATACTCCCCCTAGGTACATGCCTCGGCCTTGACTAGAGGACTGTTGAGGGACACTCTCCCTGTGGCTATAACAGGCACTACAACCAGGATTGTCAAAGACATGAGTTCTGCTTTGGGGGCCATTCTCCAGTCACAGCCTGCTCCAGTGCTAAAACATTCATTCACTCTGGGCATAGTGAGCATCTACGCTTCTTTGATTGGTTTATTGAAGACAATATACAAAGAACTCAGAAAACAAAGAATTAAGAAAAAATTATCCAATTTAAAAAATTGGGGTATGGATCTTAACAGAGAGTTAAGTTAAAAATGACTAAGAAATATCTCAAATATGGTTCAATATATTTAGCAATTAGGGAAATGTAATTAAAATAAGTCTGAGATTCAGTCTTAATCCAATTAGACTTTGAGAGAACAATAACTAAGTTTATATGGAAAAACAAAAAGCCCAGGATAGCTAAAACAATCCTATACAATAAAGGAATTGCCGGAGGCATTACCATCCCTGACTTCAAACTCTATTACAGAGCTACAGTAATGAAAACAGCTTGGTATTGGCATAAAAACAGAGATGTTGACCAATGGAATCGAACAGAAGATCCGGA